>MUZC01001686.1:941270-963207 GCA_002072015.1 Radix auricularia
CCCCCCCCCCAAAAAAAAAACAACAACAACCGTATTTTCTAAATAAAATATAAAATTTAGCATGTTGCAAATTATTTCTTGTCATTTCAATATGTATTTAGTGAACATCTGCACTCTAAAATTTTGAAATAAATGAAGCCATTGAAAATGTCATTAAAAATGTAAACAATCAAATATTTAAGTAGAACTTTTATTTAAAGTTGTGTGTTTTTTTAGTGACGTCACAAGTTTTAAACACACCCTCTCCCCTTGTCACGCACCGTCACAGTTGCGTGACCCCTTCCCCTATGGCGGATGAAAGGGGGTGCACAGCACATTCCCTTAATTTGGTTGGGAAAAGTGCAACAGGTTGTCCTGCTGCAGTCAGATTTGTTTTGTCTTCCGCAAAATCTTTATGCCTGGCTTGTTGCGTCTACTCATCGTTGACAGGTACTTAAAAAACACACACACACATGATATTGATACCTGTTAACAAAGCCTTGTGTGACACAAGATGGTCAGCCCGACATGAAGCTGTAAGGTCTATAAATAAATCATACCATGAGAATATTACATCACTGAAAGAATTAGCAACTCACGAAAACCAGCCTCTTGACTTTTGACTTGAAGCAGAAGGATTTAGGAAGGAACTTGAACAACTGAAAGTCGCAATTTTACTTGAAATCTGGGACAGAATTTTAGAAAGATTTCAGAAAACAAATGTATTTCTTCGAGAAAAGAGAATATCTTTGAATTCAGCCATATATTTGAAGTCTCTCATTGAGTTTGTTAAAAGACAGCATTCTTAATTTAATTCCTATAAAGACAAAAGAAAGGACAAGTCCGTTAACAAAAATAGATTAAACAATCTTCAATACTATCAGAAAGAGAAAGTGTCAGTTTGATAAAGGGACATCACCAAAACGGTATTTCTGGTAATCATTGACAAATTTTCTGGAGCCCTACTGTTAAAAAGTTAATGTCGTGTTGGGTACTAACAGCTGCTCACCCTTCTCCCGCCTCAGCACTAAATCTCACTACGATCACATAGATCGAATAACTTGAGAACTTCAAACTATTGCTAACACTTATCTATTAATTATTAATCGTTCATTTTCTCTCTCGTTTGAGTTGTGTCCCTTACACACTTTATAATCCAACTCCGTTAGATCTTAATCAACACCTGCAGACGATTGCAGTTTGGGGGTCGACTTCTAGCCCCCCCCCCCCCCAACTACTAAGTTTTGTGGTAAACTAATGGTGAAAATAGTATCTTTTTTAAAAAAATAGATTTAAAGGTCTCCAGGGACCGGATTTGAAGGCCTCGCGGGCTTCATGTGGCCCGCGAAACCGTAGTTTGGAGACCCCTGTTGTAAACAAATCTTTAATTTTAATACATTATAGTGATAAGCACAAATAAAATAGGGAGCACTTTATTTCAATTATTATAATTATAAATTGTCTAGCTGTATATATAATTAAATTCTTAGACACAGCCAAGATTATTTCAAGTTTCTGCAAATGAAATTTCTCTGTAGATAATACTAAGCAATAAACAAGCTGACAATTTTCATTAAAAAATATGCTCATCAAATTTGTGAAGTATTAGGTAATAAATGTTTAAAAACGTAAAAAAAACTTAGTTTTTATTATAAATCCCTTATATTCGAGACATAACAAAAAGAATATTCAATACAATTTTTAAAAAATAATAATAATTGTGTAGCCGAGTGGTGGGCTAAGGTTGGTTTTGTTTAACACACAGGTAAAAAGAAATGCAGGTCGTGAAGACTATAGTTTCTATACTTGTTTATTTATTGATCTATCTATATGTTGACACAGTAATTTAGCTAGCAGGTAAAAAAAAGTATACATTGATTCTACTGCCTATGCCCTATTCTACCTAGGTGCCGGGTGTGACTCGCTGGGTGATTCTCTCTCCAACCTAGCTTTCTCATCCCTTATATAGTCCGGCCTAGTAATAATGGGTCATTGTCTTAGAGGACCGTTAATTGTTTTCCGGCACCCATCTACATTGTGCTTGGCTGATGCGATGGGGGGGGGGGCATTGTTCGAGGGGAAACTATTTCCGGTCATTGTTTCGAGGACCGATAATTTTCACCTACCCCAGAAACGAGGCGCCTTTAACACAACATTGTGCTGGCGACCGAGTCCCATAAATCTCTACCTAATTTAACAGAGGGCCCTTTGTTAGGGTGCGTGGTGAGGGGGGAGCAGTTGGGGCACGGGCACACGGCCACATTATTTTTATAGTTAAATATTAAGTTAAACTAAAACTTGTAATATGTTAATTACAAATCTTGATTTATTTTTTTAAAATAATAATTGTATCAAGTTTTCAAATATAATTTTTATACAACTCATTGGACTTTTATGTTCATTATGCCATGAAATAAAACTTTAGAAATGAGACTTGGCAGAGAATAAAAAAATTTTCAAACAAATAGCTAAACTTGAATATGAAAGCGTAATTTGAAGAAAAAAAACTACTTGGCACGATAAATTATGTAGTCGACCATAGCGTTGTTTTTTTAACAATGTGTTTATGTAGTGATGAAGAGTAATCAGCTTCAGATTAGCTCTAGGCTGTGTTTGCCTAATGACATTTCTCCATGCTAGTCTTCATGTAACTCTTGATTTTGTACAAATAACTCATTGATTGTTGATAAAGTTAAAAAGCTGAACACAATGAGTCGTGAGTTTCAAATTTTGTTTATTTGTATATGTTGAAATATTTTGATATAAGAAAAATGTTCAAGGATAAGGCAACAATGCAACAGGAACACAATCATACATTGATCAATAGACCCAAACTTATTGGGTATACAAAAGAGTACTTTCTTTTGTAATATTCTTGATTTTTGTGTGAAAGGAATGGCTCACTTTAAGACACATGTAGGCAAATTTCATAGTAGAGAACCTGTGTATTTAAATGGTATAGCAAAATAAATGCATTTGTGTAATTTGGTCTGTAGTTGAAGGTAGAAAGTTGACCAAAACAATGACAGCCATACATTTTGTCTCAGCTCACCTCATAGCATGTATACAATGTTGAAATAATTGCTATTGGTAGAGAAACATGAATGCCTCTTAATAACTCTTAACAAAAATGGTAAATGATTATACCATATTTCTCAACAGAATGTTTGGGGATGTGAGAGGGGGACTAGGGTTGAGCCAAGTAGCTTTCATTTTTACATAAATCATAAAGAAAATATTTAGTTTTGTTTTTTTACATGTGAGTTAAGAATGCCTTTCAATGTTGTTATCTTGGGATTTATATTATCCATCAAATTGCAATCCAAACATAATGATGATATAACCATCCTGCTCATACCTTAAGAAAATGCATGTGATATGAAAAAATAGGTAAATAATAAATTATTTTTTTAAATTTAATGACATGTGTTTTTAAGTATATTGTTTGATTTTCAACCAATCAGAATAAAGCACACATCAAGGAAATCAATATTTCAGTTGGCCTCAGGTCATCTCATTGCATTACAATGTCAATAATTGATGGTAAGCAATTGTTGAAGGAATTGATCAAGAGAAATACTAGTATGATGGCACACATGTGGAGTTGAAAGTGCTAAAAATAAAGTTGTGTGTTGAGGTGCATGCCTTCAATAAAAACAAATCATCAGATATGTTTCATTCCTTTAGAATTATTACAATATTTTATGAACTTTAAAAAAAATTACATTAATTTATAATCAAGATGAAATATTTTAAATAGATGTCCTCTCATAGACAATCATAATGGTAGTAGAGGTATGATATGCTAAGTTTTATTTTTAACAAAAAGAGTGTAGGAGATAGAAATGTATGTTCAGATCAATAACAAGGTGAACTACGTCACATGGGACAATCACATGGGATGTACCACATGGGGCACATCACATGATATGAACTTGTTTCAGGAAGCTATAATAAGCATTTATTTAAAGTCTAAAATGTACAGTATTTATAGCTATTTGAATCTGATTTGAATAATTAAATACTTTTTAACTTAAATTTCCTAAACAAACGTGAGGTATACTGCTACACAAAGTTTCTAATAATAAGAAACTGTATCTCAACATGACGTTTTAGATAACTGACTTGATTATCATACCAAAACACAATTATAAAAAATACAATACAAACTCTAAACAGTACCATAACAACATTTCTTAAAATATAAATTACCACATTCAATAGAATTTGAAAAATAACAATAGTAGGCAGTATTTTTGCCAAGTTGGAAATATGGAATGGAAAAACATGGAAATTTTATGCCATGTTTTCAACTTGGGATTATGTTTATGCAAATATGTAATAGTCTTGAGAGTAGCGACACATGAAGTAGCAAAAGATTGACTGCCAAATTGTTCTTTGGAATGCTAGAGGATTAAGGCACAAGGAAAAAACAACATTTATGATAAGGAATTAAGGCACAGGAGGATAGATAAATATAAATTCATAGAAACTATCACACTCAATTATATGTTAAATCCAAAAACCTTATCACATTTAGAAAAAAGCTAAAGTGCCTTTGAGCTAGCCTAAATCTACCTAATAGAATAAATAATAAATTCATATGACAAGTAGCTACTTGAAATGATATTTAATAAGGAATGATTTATTTTTTCACTAAATAGATAAGTAATAACACAAATTAGAACGCCTGTTCTCGTGCTAACAAAGAAATATTCAATATATTAAATAATAATATAAAACTGAAATTAAATTTTCATTATATTACAGCTGGACTGCATAATCTATCTTTGTAAACAAACAAATATTTTGAACATTTATTATAGGGATAAGCAAATAAAATAGGGAGCTCTTTAATTAAATTATTATACATTATATATATATCAGAAAGTTGTCTAGCTGCATATATATTTAATTTCTTAGACACAGCCAAGATTATCTTAAGTTTGTGCACATGAAATTTCACTGTGGATAATAATAAGCAATAAAAAGATGAAAATTTTAATTTAAAATAATAATTTCATCATTTTTTTTGAAGTGTTAGGTAATAAAAAATAAACTGTCCAACAATTTTACAATTACAGAACTAAATATTCCCAAAAAATTAGTAGAAATTAGTCATTTTTAATGCTAAACTATATTAAAATAATTTATTATGCATATTTGACAGTCGTTTGTTTGAAATTCATACATTAAGAATTAGATTGAAATTACATCAGTAAGGTTATCTTTAAAGATAATTGTATTGTTAAAGAAAATATTTTTTCATCCAGAATATAACACTCATTTGATCTACAATCAAAAGATTATTTACATAAAACACTTGGGATAAAACTCCTTTGATATCTTTCAGCATTAAGTACATCTCACTTTTTCTCAAGGCACAAAAGAATACTCCATCAATTCAGAAAATTCAACAAAAGAAGAAAAAGAAAAATAAAGATAACAAATCAAAATCTCAGAGGAAAGGTAAGATGACACCTTAAACAAAGCAGAGTGTTCAATGGTCAAACTGAAATATTTTAAGATATTCATACACTTAAGCATCAAATATTAAATGACGTTTTTAAATCACATTGATGGACATTTTCTAAAATTCACTGTTTTGTTCTACAGTAATTTACACACAAATATTTTTATCGATATTCATCAGAAACAATTACTCCTTAGTGTAATCAAAAAAAATTGATTTTAAAATAAAATTACGGAAAATGTCTATTTTAGTAAGTTAAAAATAATTTTTAAACACCTAGTTGTTCTAACTTATTTTTGCTATTTACTTATCTATAAATTTGTTGCATCAGAAACAACATTTTTTTGGTTTTAAAGAAATTTAAGGTATCCCAATTTAGAGAAAATAATGTTAAAACTGTTATCATAATTACCGTTATATTTTAAATGAATCTATATATTCTAACTTTCTACAAATGAACATTTTCCTTGCAAACTTACAATTTTGCCCTAGTGGTTTTCAAATCATATATTTTTTTAAACTATAAATATTTCTCTTTACTAAATAAAAAAGAGTGCAAAGCTTAAAACAATAAATTGTCTTTTTATTTGTAAATTCCCTGTTGAAAATCAAGGAGTTCAAACTTTTGTCACCTACCTTACTTTTATCAGCTTAGTTACATTTCTCAAACGTTTTATGACTGCATTAATCAAAGAAATAAATGAATTAGTTCAAATTCACATATATTCATGTTGTGAAGTATACAAAAAATAAACTAAGTGGTCTTTGGTGACTCTAAGATTTTCCCATAGCATTGCGAGCAGCTGCTATTAAGGGTCTGAGAGTAGATAAAGCCATGGACTTTTTCAAAAATGGATGCTCTAAAAGCTGTGCTGCACTGGCCCTGGCATCTACTTCAACTTCTAAGCACTTGTCTATAAAATCTTTGAGCTCCTTTGATAGTTTTTGTTCATCTTTGATTTCTGGTTTACCCTGTGAATTCAAAATATATAAAAAATAAAAGCTGCATTTATTTACAGATTTTAATTTACTTTAATTTCAATTTATTAATTGTTTTTCTTTGCAACTCTTTACTGGGCATATCAAAAATGCTACTTTCCTTTTTCAAAATAATATAAAACATCACGCTTACATTAAATTTGATGTGTTTGTATCTTTGATCATTGAAGGGACATTTATTTAGAGAGTTTTCAAGAGGATAGTTGCATTGGTTCACATCTTTTCAAATCTTTAGTTCAGAAAGTGATTGTGAAGGAATGTTCTAGTGATAACGAGACAATCTTGGGATCTAATAAATTGGCCGTTGTTAAAGGAAGTAGATTTTGAATCTTAATAGTATAAGAATTGTTTACTTTCATCTTTTTTGGCTGGGAAGAGATCAGAATTTTGATGTATAACTTTAACTGTCTCAAATGTTCCTTAGGAGAATCACTTTGTGTTTAAAAATGAAATTTTAAAACTTTTGTGCTAAGTTGCACTGCATCAATATTTGTGCTGAATTTACATCCCACAAAAAAAATATATTTTATGCCTTCAAAATTTGCTGTGCAGTAATACTTTACTGCTGTGTGTTGTCTATGTATGATCTGAAAGTAATACTTAACTGCTGTGTGTTGTCTGTGTATGATCTGAATGTAATACTTAACTGCTGTGTGTTGTCTGTGTATGATCTGAAAGTAATACTTAATTGCTGTGTGTTGTCTATGTATGATCTGAAAGTAATACTTAACTGCTGTGTGTTGTCTGTGAAATGTCTGAGAAGCCATGCAGCTTTAAGGGAACATTGATAGTATTTTTTATAGCCCATAAAATGGAAATTCCAAAACATTAACGCTTTAAGCTGCAAAGGGCAGCAATGCCTATCTTGTCCCTAATCCCAAAATGCCATAAAGCGTGCCTCAACAACACTCGCTTTAGTAATGAAATCATAGAAAGTAGAAACTCTTCATTTAGTAAGAGAAGATTTAGTCAACTTCCAGAAATGTCTGTGTTTGCTTTTGCTAGTGTTTTCACTCATTTCACAAAGTTTTGTGGTAGTTTTTAAGTTGTTTTTAAAAGATGTGATTTTGCTATACTTTTTTGTAAAAATAATAGTACTAAGTACAGTTGAAAATAGTAATAAACTTAACCCTTTCGCCCTTATGCAAATACTAAGCTACACACAGGCTTTCCTTGACAAAAGGTGCATAACTCTGTCATATTTGCAACATACATTATTTAAAAATTCAAAAAATCCATTAGGAAAAAATTTACCACAAAAACCACTAATTTTAAAATTTTACCAAAAACCCACTACTCGTCCAAAAATAATCAAATAAAAACTAAAAGGAAGTGAATTCATAGCTCTTCTATGTGAAAGTTAAAGATAGTATAAATTAACTACTTAAAAAGTTAAATCGGCTCTGCAACGAAACAACCCAAATTCGGTGACGCTCGGCGACTGTGAGGGTCTACCGATAGCGGCGACTCCAAGGGGGAAACGGTTAATACAGTCTTTTGGATACGTAAAATAACCATTCTTATCCTAAAAGATGAAGTCAGTATGACAATAATACTATAAATAAATTTAAAGAAATTTTACAAAATTCATAATCAGTTGATCGCAATAAATGTAAAATCCTTACAAGATGAGGCGGAAGTTTACAGAAAACCTTATGGGGCTTTAATAAATTTTAAATATGTGCATATATTCTTAATAAAATGGTTAACTGGCTAACCTGTTAACCGGTCCTCAGACCAGGACCGGTCATCTTTATTCAGGACCGTAGGACCGTGTAAACGAGAAAAAAAAAAAAACAACCTTATCTGCTTAGTGAAGTACATGTATCTATATTACGAGAGGTATTTGAAAGACGTAGCAAAGATACCGGGCAATTAATCGGCCCACAAATTCGAGTGCGGTCTTTTAGTGACAGTTTTCTTGTTAGTCAAAGGCATTTGATTACAACATTAATAGTACGGCGAGTGTAGCTCAAACTCAAATCCTATTTGAACAGAAAAAAAAGGGGAGGGGGAACGTGTGCGTCACAAAATTCAATTATTCTGGCTGAGTTGACGATTGAAAAATAATATGTTTTTAAAATAAATTCCATTTTATCATTGTTTACTTCGTAGCTTTATAATTTTATTATATTATTAATTTTAATATGCGAGTTGATCGGCATCACACACAAGAGAGGTAATCATGACGTCACAACGGACGGGGCGAGGCGTTGGTTTTTTAAACTAATGAAAAAAACTCGCTAACTTTAACGAACGATTGAACCTGTCCTCTTATTTAGACCGGTGAACTACGAGTCCCCAAAATAAAATATAAAAAAAGACAATTAACCATCACTGTTTAGTTAATTTTTTGGATTAAAAAAAAATGCTTTGAATTGAGGGCAATGCGGAAAGAGCTGAACGCAAGCGGGGGAAGCGGGCTTTGATGCCATCAGACGATGCCAGGCGACAACATTCTCTTGTTAGTTCTCAAATGGGTCTCAAAACATTAGGGATATAAGGACGAGCGGTTAACCCGTCTTTTTTTGAACGGTTAGTCGGTCCTCAAAAACGAGCAGTCTTAACAACCTTAATTCTTAACAAACCCTAGATGCATCAGGTAAAAAAAAAATCTGGGCTGAATTTTATTTAATTTTCATTTATTTCTTTGAAATAGGTTCACTATAACCAAAGAAATTAATTTTTTTTTTACCAAAGAAACCATAAATGTGAGAGATGTCCTGAAAATATTTGCTTAATCCAGATAGAAAATGGAAAACTCTCTGACCAGTAACAAGTAAAATTGCATTTATTAATTTTTAAAAAATTTACTTTCCCTTGTATTAAAATTGTTTCACTAATTTTACCTTGCAAGTTAATCAGACAGGCTTTACTTAATGCAATACTCACCTTTGTAGCGATACGGTAAATAGCTTTTAAAGGTGTTTCATTTAGGTAAGGTGGTTCACCTTCCAGCATCTCAATAATCATGATCCCAAGACTCCAGATATCAACTTTGTTACCATACTGTTTTCTAAAATTTTAAAAAACAAACAAAAACAGTCAAAAGTATACCATTTTTTCCCAGGATGTTAAGGAAGTTATTAATCCTAAAGGCCATTAGCATAAAATCAGAAATTTCTTACCTGGAAACAACCTCTGGTGCCATCCAGTAAGGTGTCCCAACCATTGTGTCTCTCTTGCCTTTATCCCCGCTAAGTTGGGCACAGAACCCAAAATCCGTGAGCTTGACAGCCCCAATCATGCCAAGTAGGACATTGTCACTTTTGATATCTCTATGGATGATGTTCCTGTCATGCAGGAACTGCAAGGCCTTAAGGCATTCCCGACAAACTGCAGCTATTTGCCCTTCCTTCATGATGGTTTCTGTAACCACATCTGTTAGAGCTCCTCCATCCAGATACTGATAAGGAAATGTAGTTTGATAAAAACTTTTTAAGTTGATGAATTGCTGAGTTTCATGAACTTTATAATTGAAAGACATAAATATCAGGCTTCTTTTTTTTTTCTTCTCAAAACAACTCAATCTAATTTTAATGCACTAATATAACTGTGAGATCATTGACACATTTTTTCCCATATATTAAATAAGCCATTATCACTATACTTTATTAAAAATCTTCTGTTATAAGTTCATTAAATAATCATCTATATTCTATATAGATATTATTGATGTATTTTTAGAGAAAGTAAATACAATAGACAGGTGACCCGTCAAAACGGCCCCTGACAAAACGGCCCCGACAAAACGGCCCCCGGTCAAAACGGCCCCGGTCAAAACTGCCCCGGACAAAACGGCCCCGACATAACTTTTAATTAAGGAGATTTTTTATGTGCAATTTCTGAGCATTTGGGGGCATATTTTAACAAATGTTATAATTTCCAGCCTATTTGTATGTATATAGACTATACTACAAACTAAGATCGGAGATTTTTAAGAAACCATGATGCACGTACAATTAGCACTTATGGCCCGCCGGTTGTCATACCAGCGTATGGATTGATTAGGAATGTTGAGTACCTGAGAAGAATATCTCATAATCTTTCGATGTGATCATTGTGAATTGTTTCTTGTAATTTTCTTATTTTTTTCCTTCTGTAAATGTTATTGTCTTTTTTCTTCTGTTATTATTATTGCCTTTTGTGAACTAACACTGACCCTGGATATATCTGGGGCTGTTTTGACAGGGGCAATTTTTACATATATTTGAGGTGCTCGTTTTTATATATGTTTCTGGTGAATCAAAAGTTTTTATTCTATCTCTTGTAAAACCTAGAAAAAGGAAGATTTCTTTGAAAATGAAAACCTTGAGTAATTTATAAAATTTGTTATATAATAGATAAGGACACATTTCTTTTACTGTTACTAAATATTTCTTTTTCTTAGTAATATTATTACATAATAAATGTGTTGTTAATTTATTGCACCAAAACAATTAAATAAACATTTTTTNTTTTTTATATTGATAAATTTATTTAATCATTTTGTGTTTTTTTTCTAGTTTTTTTCTTCTAATTAATTGTGGTTGATCCGTGTAGAATAGTGTAGATCTATATCTACAGTTTATAATATATATCACAAATTTAAAAAAAAAAAAGTTAGACGGCTATGCATGGATCAGGTTACTTTAAAATATTTACCTGGTTCAAAAATAATCATGCAAAAAGTCCTTATTAAAGGTTTTTTCCCTGTTAATAAGAAATAAACTAAAACGCCACCCTCATATTGGCCACGCACAGTGGAATAATTAGGGGCCGCCCATAAATGACGTCATGCGATTTTGGCCGTTTTCCCCCCTTTCCCCCCTTGCCAAAGACAACTTACATCAACAAAAACAAATTTAAAAAAGGAGCAGCTAGTATTTATAATAACATCTCTAAATCTAAAACTCTTAAGGGTAGAAGAACGAAGAGTGGAGTTGTAAAACTACAATTAACAATGCCATTAAATTTTAATTTGGAAATACAATAAACTAATAACCTTATTCAACCATCATAGACATTCTAAAATTATTTTGCCAATTTCTTTTTTTTTAAACGCATTTTAAAAAGTGCCCTTTCTTCTCTTCTGGAAATTGTAGATATATGAAATGCGTTGAACAAAATTGAAAAAAAAACAAAAAACGTTAAAATCCTAATAAAAATGGGGCCGTTTTTTCGGGGCCGTTTTGTCGCGGGCCGTTTTGTCCGTGGCCGTTTTGTCGGTGAACCCAATAGACAGTATGCATTTCAGAAAATTGAAATATTTATCCTTATCAGGTTAGAGCTAAAAAAATTAATCAAAGGAATGTAGAAGAAAACTATTAACTCTTAAAGTCGCAAAGCGTTGAAATGCGTCCTTGGCTGCTGTCCCCAAAGCGTCCCTAGATACCACTCAAAATGAGATCTCGGAAAATAAAAACTCTTCAATGCTTAAAAAATGATATATTCGACTTCTGTTGCCAGTGCTAGTGTAATCGATTGATTCGCGATGTTTTTTGGTAGTTTTTAACGTTTTTTTTTGAAGAAGCGATTTTCCTATACTTTATTATAAAAACTAAACTACAGATAAATATAGTATTTAACCGAAAACAGTGTTTTGGATGCGTAAAATAACCATTCTTAGCCTAAAAATGAACCAACAAGCTATAGAACGAGTATATACAGTAAATAGCCAAATTTTCTTTGAAACACTAACCTCCATTACAACCCAGAGCTCCTCTGCTATGTAATAACAGTCAAGAAAGTTGACAATATTCTCGTGTCTGTAAAGTTTCATGACTTCAATCTCTGTGATGATCAATTCTTTCTTTGGTTGGTTGTTCAGATCCATCATCTTAATGGCAACGACATGATCAGAATCTTTACATTTTGCCATACACACTCTTCCTGAAGCTCTGATTTGCCAAATAAAGTAGAAACACATTTCAATGTTGTTATATACATTTGTAAATAATATTATTTCTTACCGCTGTAATTTTTATTATTATTTAACCAAACAAAACATAGGATGCATTCATGTTGTAGGTTTACACATTATGACACAAGAGGGTAAAATCCTATTTTAGAACTATCCAAAGTTACCCTGCACCAAGTTTCTTCTGTATGTCATATTTGTCTTGTGGGTCACCTGGAGTAGCCAGAGATCCTGGGAAATCAGATTGGGTATTACATGTTATGTTTATTATACATTTCTAAAATAATACAAATTACTGTGTATACTCAAGGTTTTTTTCTTTTTCAAAATTTTAATGCCAAAATCAGTGGGTCAACGTAAAATCAGTGGGTCAACGTACACTCGAGTAAGTACCGGGATTTCTTAGCAGATAAGCATTAAACACTTATGCTACTTTTTTTAAAAATCAGAGTTACAGGGCTCAAACTTGACTACAGTATAATTGCACTTACGTAATGCTTGATTAACTTCATCATCAGACATTGTCTTCTTCTGAGATCGTGGCCGCCTTTCTATTTTACCATCACAGTCATCTTTGGGTTCTACTCTCATTGCAGCAACCTCATCAACTATTTCCTCTGATTC
Source organism: Radix auricularia (assembly GCA_002072015.1). Classification (NCBI taxonomy): domain Eukaryota; kingdom Metazoa; phylum Mollusca; class Gastropoda; family Lymnaeidae; genus Radix; species Radix auricularia. Next base: position 954,245 of record MUZC01001686.1, read on the forward strand.
TGTTTGTTCTTCTTCTGCTGGCTTACGAGCTTCATCCTAAAAGAATATTTTCAATTTCAATAAATATATTTGTTATGCATGCACTAAACAACTCCATGAAACTATTAATTTTAATGAGAAGAAGGTGAAGATTAAACTTAATGTTATAAAGCTTTCTTTTTATGTTATTTATAAAAACGAAATTCAGACAATATATAACTTCAATACAAACAAAATTTACCGATTGTTCAACACTTGTAGCACTTTGTAGGTTATTTTCTTTCTGAGAGTCAGTGTCATCAACATTTTTCGATGAGTCAACTGATGATCTTTCAGAGTCAGTTGGGTCCAAAATTTCATCTGACTCTCTGATTGTTGTTGCCACCATCATAAACTTAGCTGTTGAGGGACGCCGTTTTATAGACTTTTGATAAGTCTTCAAAGAATTTACCACAGCTTCAGGGTTTTCCCGTTGCTCTTTTTTTCTGTACAAGAAACACACAAAAATATTATTTGAAACATCTCTTTCAAGGCTCAAATACTTGTACTGCATATGGTTAAACTAATTTTTAAATAATGAACCTACAATAATAATGAACTTAAACATTAATCCTTAAACTTTCAAGTTTGAGTTAGGCTAAGATATTTGTCGGTAAACTATATGTCTTTTATTCATCTTTAGTTAATTTTGAAAAAAATTTAGCCATTGGCGTCTTACGAGATGTTTGAATTGTTCAGTAGTTGCTCCCAGGAATCTGGAAGTCCCACAAACTCTCCTTTGTCTTTATCGAACCCCACATGATAATTTCGCTTGACATTAAAGGGTTCTCCAATTGACAGTGGTTCCTCATCTCCTGACTTTGTAGAGGTTGTAGACCCCTTGGTCTTACGGAAAAAAGCCTTAAAAGGCATATTGCCAACATGTGAGTAATTTCAATAGAATTCTGTGGATTAAAATGAATAAATGATTTTAAATAATATGTTTCATTTTATACCAATCATTTTTGATGTGTGATTGAAACTGAAGAACCACAAATAAATAGGGTTGGGTTTTTTTCTAGTTTAGCGGATAAAAAGTTGTTTTTTTTCCAATTCTCAAAACAAATGTATGGCCAAGTAACTTTTTGGGGAGTAATTTTTTTAAAAATCAGAAAGAGGTTGAAAGGTAACTTAAGTTTTAATCTGAGATGGATTCAATTTTTCTTTTTTGATATCATAATAACAAAAAAAGTAAGAAGCCTATTTTAATCTTATATAAAGGCTAGTGTAACTTGATAATACTTGACTTTCAATCATCATTATCAATAACAAAGGTTACAAACGGTTAACCGGTCGTCAGGACTCGTCGCGTTTAACTCTTAAAGTCGCAAAGCGTCGTAATGCGTCTCTTCCCGCTATCCCTAAAGCGTCGTAATGCGTCCCTAGATACAAATCTCGTTAGAAATGAGATCTCGGAAAGTAAAAACTCTTCAATGCTTGAAAAACTATGTATTTGACTTCCGGCAATGGCGGCCGATGCCGGCACTAGTGTTATCGCTCGATTCGAGATGTTTTTCAGTAGTTTTAACGGGTTTTTTTTCGAAGATACGTTTTTGTTATACTTTATTACTAAAATAATAGTACTAAACTACAGGTAAATATTGTTTCAAACTCAGTACGGTCTTTTGGATGCGTAAAATAGCCATTCTTAGCCTTAAAAATGAAGTCAGTATGACAATAATATTATAAATGGATTTTACGCAAATTTTTTAATTTCATAACCGGTTGATCGTAATACGGGAAATCCTTACGGGACTGAGGCGGAAGTTTTCCAAAAACCTTATGGCACTTTAAGAGTTAATCAGAACCAGTTAACCTTAATTTGAATGAATTTAGAGTTAATTTTTTGTTGTGTTACAGCTAGGCCTGTCAACGGGTACCCGGGACCCGGGTACCCGTTGCCATCAGATTACCCGGGTAGTAAAATTCCGCCCGGGTACCCGTGAAAATGTAACTTCAATGTCAATATTAACGGAAGCCAAACTTTGGCTCCCAATCGTTTTTTTTTTTTTTTTTCGAAATAATTTTTTAAATGCAAATGTTTGTTTGAAATAAATGCGGTCAATTATATCTAAGGAGAAATATCTGTCAACGGGAAATGTACTTTGATACATCTTTTTCTCTCAACGTGAAACAGAAATCGCAAACACAAAAAGGTTTTGGCGCTTTAAAAGAATCGTATAGATAAAGAAAATAAAAGTCCTCAGCCTAATATAATGATGTTAGAGATAAAAGCGGCGTTTGTTAGTAAAAAAAAAATCCCTTCTGTGACAGTAACTTCGCTTTGAAATACGCCGATTGATACTAGCTAATGTTGTTTATCTACCCCCCTCTCCTCCCTTCATTCATATAACCCACACCCCTTGCATTCACTTGTGCTTCTTGTGTGAATTAACAAGAGTTGACCTAGAAAAACTGATGTACAAGGTTGTCAGTATTTAAAGTTAATAAATTAATCAGTTACTAACAATTTCAAATGGGTAAGTCGTCGGCCGTGGGGCGGCACTGCATAGATGATGAATGAGGCCATGTTTGGTATTGTTAATAAAAACATCTCTGCTTTAAACATTAAAGTTACTTTGAAATACGCCGACATAGGATTTCCGATTGTAGACGTTGTTTATCTCCCCCCCTCCCCCCCCCCATTCGATGGTGTTTTGTGTGTTCGTTCCCACGAGTGCCTCATTTTTTAAAAAAAAATAATACACCAAAATTTGTAATTTTTTTAAAGTCCATAAATTAGTTACTAACAGTCTAATAAAATAAAATGACGTTTAGCACCTACGGAGAAGGCGATCATACATTTGTGACGAAGGGGGTGTGTGTTTTAGAAATGTGACATCACATCAAAACGTGCAACTTAAAATGAAAGTTCCACTTAAAAACTTGAATGCTTACAATTTATTTATTGACGATTTACATGAATTTACACGTGTATCGATTTAATAGAGTTCAACTTCACATTAAATACAAACTTAAGTGACAATAAAGTTATTTCATAAATGCTCATTTTCAAAAAGGAGGTACAGCTATTATGGGGGAGGGGGGCGCGGCTGCAAATCTTTGTTCTAAGGGGGTTCTAAGTTTTTGTGACAATGGCGGGGAGGGGGGTATAAATCAGCCAAAATCACGTGACGTCACTTTTAGACTGAAAAATAAGGGGCATGGAAGGTGGCTAGGTTGCATAGTATAGCTGTATGACGGTGAAAATTATGCGATGTTTTGAACGGGTAACTCGGGTACCAGTTCGAAATTGGGACGGGTACCCGGGCAGCATTTTTCAAAAAATTGACAGCCCTAGTTACAGCAGAATACCAGAGCCAATAAGGGAGCGACCGTGACATCCAGTATATAAATGATATAAAAATAATAATATGTCATCACTGTTAGGAGTTCCGCTAGTGAACGATTTTTTAATTCGCTTAGTTGACAAAGCATAGAACGAGCACTAACATTAACACACAGGGGGGGGGGGCTTAACGTTAAAAAGTAAAGAACGGTCAAGGCTGCAAGTGCATTTATATTACAAGAGGAAAGATACGCCTAACAGTACTACTAACAGAGTGTTTACTGGCCTTCAAATTCAATTTCGGTCTTATATTGACAGTTTTCAAAGGCATTTGACTTAAAATTACATCAATATGAAATTTGATGTTTTCTAAAATTGTATTTCGTGTGCCTTGGAAAAGGACCATAGCGCATCAGAGCTGAACACAAGTGGGCGGTAACGTCACATGTTCTTTGAAGTCACCATCAGAGGGGAGTGAGGCGAAAAATTATTACACACTCTTTGTTGGTAATCAAAAAATTACGGACCGGACCATAAAACTATTTTTTTCACCATTTAACCAGTCCTCACAAACAAATTGACTTGGCAACATTTGATAACATACCGTTTTAATGTTTATAATACTAAAAATTAAATATCATTAATTAATCATTACGGTTTACTTCTTTGTTAGAGCGCAGCAGAGGTGAACACTAGCGTATGTATATGATAGGCGCTTGCATGTCAAATCAGACAAAGCGGGGCGAAAATTCAGTGCTTTCTCTTGTTGGTTCAAAACACTTCGGACCCATGGTTAACTGGCCTATTTTTTAATCAGACGAGTCTGGATTGGGAAAATGCAAATATAACAGAGGAAAGCGCGTGTAAGGTAGAGGGTGTTTGGTGGGATCCAAAAAAATACTTTTTTCAGGGTTGTTGAGAACCAAGGCAAAGACATGCTCCTTGCAATAATTAAAGAATTCATGCAGCCGCGGACCACAACCACTTCTGATTGCTGAAAGTCTTTAGAGGACAAAGGTTTTCACCACCTAAAGGTCAACCATAGCCTCGAGTTCAAACACTGAGACTGGTGTACACACCATCACTATAGAGGACACATGGACCACATAAAACAGTCTCTGCCCACATAACCTGTCCTGGGGAGGAGCAGTGCAATTCATATTTATTCAAATTAATCAAATATATGTGGCGACACTCGTGGCAGTAACGACCAATAGAAAGAATTTCTTAGAAGATATAAAAAAAAAGTTGTATCCTCCTTATTTTTGTGATTCTGCTGCATGAACAGTGAGTACCATTTTTTTCTTCATATTTTGTGCATTTTTTTCTTTTTTAAAACCTGACAGGATGCTAAAATAGCCTATTTTTAAGAATCTCTCCCCCCCCCCCACCAAAAAAAATTTGTGAGTAGTATTTTTTCTGTATTCATTGCTAAAAATCCCTAAAATTTGAGAATCCCTGGTACTCCTCTTAATACTCTTATCTTACATATTACAGACGCGTCTTCTATATAGAAGATTATTGCGTCCTACTTATATATATGGTTTGTGTTTAGTCCTGTATAATAGTCCTGAGTAAGGTTGTTAAGACCGCTCGTTTTTGAGGACCGGCTAACCATTCAAAAAAGACCGGTTAACCGCTCGTCCTTATATCCTTATTGTTTTGAGAACTATTAAGAGAATGTTGTCGCCTCGCGTCGTCTGATGGCATCAAAGCCCGCTTCCCCCCACTTGCGTTCAGCTCTTTCCGCATTGCCCTCAATTCATAGCATTTTTTTAATCCAAAAAATTAACTAAACAGTGATGGTTAATTGTCTTTTTTATATTTTATTTTGAGGACTCGTAGTTCACCGGTCTAAATAAGAGGACAGGTTCAATCGTTCGTTAAAATTAGCGAAGTATTTTCATAAGTTTAAAAAACCAACGCCTCGCCCCGTCCCTTGTGGGTCTAAATAAGAGGACTGGTTCAATCGTTCGTTAAAGTTAGCGAGGTATTTTTCATTAGTTTCAAAAACCAACGCCTCGCCCCGTCCACGTCATGTTTACCTCTTTTGTGTGTGATGCCGGTCAACTCGCGTATTAAAATTAATAATATAATAAAATTATAAAGCTACGGAGTAAACGATGATAAAATGGAATTTATTTAAAAAACATTATTTTTTAATCGTCAACTCGCCAGAATAATTGAATTTTGCGACGCACACGTTCCCCCTCCCCGTTTTTTCTGTTCAAATAGGGTTTGAGTTACACTCGGCGTACTATTAATGTGGTAATCAAATGCCTTTGACTAGCAGGAAAACTGTCACTAAAAGACCGGACTCGAATTTGTGGGCCGATTAATCGCCCGGTATCTTTGCTACGTCTTTCAAATACCTCTCGTAATATAGGGACATGTACTTCACTAAGCGGCGTGCGCCGATAAGTTTTTGAATGCCTGAACTGAAACAGATTATAAACCGGTGATCAGAAAATGCGGATAGGTCACGGGGTCATATGCTTTTATAGCTTTCTTTGTCTTTATAATAAACAGACTATAATTAATAAAAATAGAAACAGTTTCGGCCTGGACCGTTGTTGACATCAAACGCCACTGTATTAGATCTCGTACAGTCAAAGTCGCTCGACAGCTAATCAGCTGGATCTTGGTATCGCTTTTACTCATTACTCACCGCGACAAAGCGAGAGGGAGAGGCGCGTTACCGCGTGTTGTTTTTTTCACTAATTTTTTTTTACTACGTTAGGGTGTTGTTTTTTTTTTTATACACGGTCCTACGGTAGGCGGTTAACCGTTAACAAGCTTAATTCTGAAATTATTATGGGGGAGGGGGTGAGTTGAGTCTCTATCGTATTAGTACCATGTATTTTTTTTATTACTAAGGTGCATGCGCTCATCGCATACGCATCAGTCTACAGCTGAATCCCGCTAGTACTATTAGTTGTGAACTTCAGTGAAGCCAGGCTATAACGCGTCATGTACGCACGCTTACAGCTAGGAGACTGAAGGCTTGAATGCCAACCTACTTGTCAGCTGGATCGTGGAATCACTTTTACTCACTGTGACTAAGCGAGAGGGAGAGGCACGTTACCGCTTGTGTTGTTTTTTTTTACTACGTTACCGCTAGTTTATTTGTTTGGGTTTTTTTCGTATTTGGTTAAGCGGTCCTACGGTCCTCAATAAAGAGGACCGATCCTGATCTGAGGACAGGTTAACCGGTTAACCGTTAACAAGCTTAGTCCTGAGTTTAAAATGATAGTTTTGGCTTTCCTGGTTTTTTCAGGCAACCCATTCCACGCTCAAATACTGGACAGGAAGAAAGAAAACATAATACTGTTTAACAAGGGCGATGTTATGGATGTGTTACTTTTAAAAAATTCCTTCACTTTAACAATTTTCTTAAAGTACATATGCTGTACTCTATGCTATCACTATCACACAATGATCAGAATCATTGATAATGAGTCATTTAATGACACTATCACTATGACTATACTTATACATAGTAATAGATAGTAATAGTATATAATATAATATACTATTACTATCTATTACTATGACTAACTATGACTATGACAATGATGATCTCACATGTAGAAGTAACTATTGCAAATCTTGATAATTAAGCTGTGCTATTTGAATTAGCTTTGTATATATATTGCATAGGCCCTATATATACTATGATCAGCAAGAATAATGCAAAATTAGCAAGTGTTTGGCCCAAAAAATTTGCTAGAAATGCGGAAGTAAACAGGAGAGTGTTTATTCGATTTTAAAAACTAACTAAAGATGTCGCTTTCAGTTGAATGCATTATCCAAAATGGGTGTGGTAAATGTAAATCAATAAAATTAAAAAATTAGAAATCATTAGCCAGTTGAAATAGATTACCAGATCAATTTGCTCGATTTTTTAGAAAGGTTTTGATCCGTTTTTAACAATGCTCGTCAAAATGCATGCATTCAGGAAATAAATTTGTTCGCACTCATGATTTTTCCATTTAGCAGAGAAGATTACTTTCCCACAATGCATGCATGAACGGGAGTTCCTGATTTTTCCTATCATACGCGGTATAAAAACATTAAGACTTCGACGAAGGAGAGGAACAAAATAAATATACATACAGAGTCAGAAAAAAAAATATTAAAATTCAGACTTAACAATCGAATTTAACAGACTAGATTTAGAAATTATATTTTCTTTTATTTTTAAATTTATATCATTCATGAATTGTTTTTAGATACATCCTTTGTTGAATTGTTTTCCCACACAATTTTTTACATAGTATTTATTTGTATAGCCTCACTAAAAATGAAATAGAAAAATATAAATTATTAAACTTTTAAAAATACTCCCTTAAACTGTAAGCTTTAGGTCGCAGAAAACAAAACAGAAAATAAAGACAGATCTCTTTCTTCCTACTCTGAAAAATATTAAGAACTTAAAATTAAAACTTGGGGTTTACTGGTACAAAAAACTATGTTGGAATCTCAGGTTCCTTATCTTATCTTATATGTTACAGACGCTCCTTCTCTTTTACAGAAGACTATAACTGTCTATTACGCCCTTCGCTTATCTATGGTTTGTGTCTAGTCCTGCATTCTTATTAGAGTTTTAAATGTTGATAAAGTGTTGGGTTTCCTGGTTTCTTTAAGCAACCCAACCACGCCCGAATTCTCGACGGGAAGAACAAGAATTTGTATGTGCTTGTTCTTGCATACGAAATTAGAAACATTTCCTTCCTGGAAAAGGGCCGTATTTTAGGGAATTGTAGGCCCTAGGCGAAGTGAATTTGGTGACCCTAAGTGTAATAGAAAAATGAAAAATATATACGGAAAGAATAAAATTACACATTTATTAAAAGCTACCTGTATTTATACATAAATCTACAAATAAATGAAATTTATACAACCATAGTCGTGCACATGTCATAAAACTTCAAGAAAAATAAACTTTTCGTGCTTAAAATTTGATGGCAGCAAATTCTGCAATGAATTATAAATAATCCAGAGAATTGGCAATATCTCCTTAGATATATATCATTTCCAGACTGTTAGAGGCTTCTTGTATCATAGACGTTCTCAAATAGTTTTATAAAATTGATTTCAACTTGGAAAAACTTCTTCCCCCCCCCCCCGATACAAAAGTAATCGAAATTTTCAATGCTAATCGAAGGGCTATAACGATACAGCAGTATTCAAACCATGATCATAAATAAAATGTAAAGCATCAAAAGAAGAAGAAACATTATCTGGAACAATCACAATGTTGGGTAATATTTGCAATTACATACATAAATCCTGCGGATCAATATCTGAACCAGATGCATAGGTGAGCGCAATATTCAAATCCATAGAACATTTCATCAAATTGTTTTGGTTGAATTCTGCATTTTAAAATATTTTTTTTTTAAATGTTGTGCAGAAAACCAAAAAGATCAAATTAATTTCTCCATTTACTAAAACATGCAGTCAATGACAAAACTGCTTGATCTAACAATTTTTAAAAAAAAATTCCACTCGATATTTTTTCTTTGAATCTGTCAATGATTCATCTATGCTTTCATAGTCAAACTGTTTGGGGGCCGTCCATAAATGACGTCACGCACCTAGGGGGGGGGAGGGGGGTCTCACTTTTGTGACGATGCGTGACGTGGGGGAGGGA
>MUZC01001686.1:965445-987511 GCA_002072015.1 Radix auricularia
GGGGGGGGGGGAGGGGGGCAAAAATCGGCAAAAATCGCGTGACGTCATTTATGGACGGCCCCTTGTGCCTTTTCCGTCGTCTCAGGCTTGTGGTAGCTGGAAATATGATTTTCTCTGGTTCCATCTCTAATTCTTGAGCCTATTCAATGGCCGAAATTTGAGCGGATACAAATCCATTTTCTTTGTATTTTTTAAAATGAAATCGGTTGCACTTTAATTACATTACAGTGCAATGTCAAATTGCACGTCTTTCGATTGCATTGATTTGCCGGTAATATTCATTGGATATAATAAATCGTAACAGATGACTAAAGTGACCAGAAATTGAAATGTTTTTAGTTGTTCGCCAATCCGGTTGCTTCGGTCTATGCTTTTGTATCGTTGACATTTTAAGACACTTCCACCAATGCATCGTACACTGTTGTTGATGTTTGATAACGAACAGCGTTTACAGCTTTGATCGTGTATCGGGAATAGGCTCTACTCATGGGCATCGTTACAAATTTTTCCAGGGAGGGGACCAAAAAATCACGTTTTTTTAAAATCAAGGGACCGTAGAAAAATGACGTCATGGATCTATGGGGAGGGGGGTTCCCAACTTTGTAACGATGTGTGACGAGGGGGGGGGTTAAGAATTATGACGTCACGTCAAAACACGCTACTCTAAGCCAAAGTTCCACTTAAATATTCGATTTATTACTATTTATTTTATTACGTTTTGCACGGATTACAAAACTTAAGCTATTCAATTCCTGTGTAATCCCTGTACTAACATACGGATGCGAAAGCTGGAAATCAACTAAATATATAGAAAAAAAATTAGTTTCATTCGAAAACAAATGCCTCCGAAAAATTTTAAATATAAAATGGAGTGATCTCAAATCAAATGAAACAATAAGAAAAGAAACCAACCAAGAATAGGTGTCAAATTTTATAAGGAGAAGACGATGGAATTACATCGGCCATGTTCTTCGAATGGACAAGAGAAGACTCCCAAGTCAGGCCCTCATGTGGACACCAACAGGCAAAAGAAAACAAGGAAGACCAAAAGAAACCCTGCGTAGAACAATCATAAGAGAAAGCTCAACCATGGGTCTAAGAAATAACCAGGACTTGATACAATTAGCAACGGATCGTCAAAAATGGAAATCCATGACCTCTGCCCTATGTGCCGTCTTCGGCCCGAGAGGAAATAACTAACGGATTACCGCGTGTTACAATATTAGAGTGAAGCCTTATACTAAATACATATTAAAATAGCAGTAAAGTGTTTTGAAACATTCTCATTTTCAAATAGACAATCCCACCTTAAGGTGGGGTGTCACAGCTTTTTGACGTCATATTGTGTGTGTGGGGGGGGGGGGCGTAGGATTTTGTAAAGAAGTTTGACAAAGGGGAGGGGGTGGGTTAAAAATCGGCCAAAATCTCGTGACGTCAAATGTGGACGGCCCCTAACTGACAAAGCCATACAGGTTTAATTTTCAATTAAATTTGAGTTAAGTATAACATAAGTGCCGCAAAAAGTCTTAGAAATTAATAAGACTAAAAAAAAAAAGCGCTGTAATAGCTAAAATATAACATACATTAATGCATTTAATAAATCAAAAACGTGATGTTTTGATGTGAAATAATATACGTGTAGAAACTGAAGGGATTGCCAATGATGGATAGAAAATTATTTACAGGCTTTTAAAAAACACGAAAAGTAGTGCATTCGCGGGATTCCGAAATGCCGTTTTTAGAAGATTTTGGGGCGTCTGCAGCATCTGACTTATCATTGGCATTGAGGACATCAGTACAAGTCAACAGCCAGACACAACTGAGGCAACTGTTTCTAATTATTTGATTGTCGCTGACATTTATTAATTTTCTAAATTCGATTTTGGACACACGACTTTTTCAAATGAGTTGAAATTGCACTTGATTCGTGATTGTTGGACTTGTGATAAATGTTTGAGTTAAGAGCTGTTGATGCACCAAACAAAACATAAATTTGACGCAAAACTCCTAAGAGTGTGGCTGCAACCACTGAATATTTCGCCATGTCTCCAACAATTAGATTGAGACTGTAACATCCACATGGCATATACACTGATTTTGGATTGAGTTGAAGTAGACTTTTTTTGTACACCCCGATTGAAGCCTTTTATATTCGCTCTATTATCATATCCATGATCTCTGCAGTTCTGACATTAGTTCAGACCTTCAGGCTTTTTAAGCATGCTTCCGCGAGACCTAAACCAGTGCTGTCGTCAACAGCCATGAATCCCATAAAATATTCATTGATTTCTACTGTCGTAATCACAATTTTGCATATTCGCAAAACCATAGTTATTTGCTCTTGCTGACCAGCAATTCATCAGGTGTGCAGTCCAAAATTATGGAAACCTATATCGAATTTTGAACATTGTTTAAATTTTTTTTTTTTCAAGTCGGCATCACCAAACATATTAATTATCTCATTTTGAATTATTTTGCCCAAGTAAGGATCAAGAATTTCTTCGTTTTTTTTATACCTAGTAAATGATCACCTAGGCATGAATCGTACTTTTCTAACAATTCAAACAATCCTAAAAATTTCAATTGTCTGGTTGAAAAAATCGATCCACAGTTCCACGAAGTGGTATATTACGTTCTGCAAGAAACTGCAAAATTGAAATGATTCTTTGTGAAACATTGTTCCAGTACTGAGTCTCTTTTTGAATAAGCTCTAGTGTTTCCCTGTCAATTTTCTTTCCTTCCTTCAACTTATTTCCAGTTCAATCCAAGCGCCGATAGCACGAATGTGATTCATGGACGATTCATGATCAGCTATAAGAATGGACACATTTTTTTCAATCGCAATTTGATGAAAGCGTCTTTGAAATTCATCAGCCAGCGATGTGATTTCTACAACATACATCTGCATTTACTAAATAAAGCTTTCTTTTCTGGAGAACTTATCGTGATTTCCTGTAGTGAGGGGAAATGTGTGGTATTAGGCTGCATTTCAGACAGTTGACTTTAAAAAGTTACAGCTTGTTCCCAAAGGCCTGGATATGTGAATATAATTGGCTTACCACTGCATTGTTCCCGTGAAGATTTGTGTTAAGAAATTTAGTTATCTTGTCATATCAACTTAAAATGAAAATCTACCATCCAAGTAGTATCAAATAGTTCTGAATTGCTTGTTCCCTCGTCTTCCATGAATCGCCAAATTTCTTTTTTAAGTGCGTAGAAGCACTGAAGTGCTATCCAACGACTGAGCCATCTTACATCATTGTCAAGAAAGAGCTGCTGAAACTGGTGGTAAAACAGGGTTTTAGAGTGAATAGAGTTTAACGCTATTATCACTGGCTTAAGGACACGAGTACAACTAAGTTGTTTGGCACAAAGAACTTGGTGAATGATACAGTGAAGTTTTAAAAGCTTTGTCATCCTCTTTGCTCACTTTGTTACAGATAAATGTTGCTAGTCTGCTATACTCACTAATCCTGGCAGGAGCACCATCAGTAATAATTCCATATATTTTTTTCCATGGTAGTTTAATGTCATTGACAGCAGAACAAACAGAAACAAATAAATCTTTTCCCTTATTTGGTCTTAAAGATTCTGAATGTCAAGTAATTCTGTCCTCATAAATTCCTCTAAAAAATAAAAAGTTGGGCAGTGTCAGACGCATCAGTGTTTTCATTACAAAGCAACCGAAAAAAAGTTGTTAGATAATAAAACGTCACCGATTTTTGCCATCATTTGACATACTCAATACAGCACAAAATTTTGACTTTTCTTTTAAACATAATGCCATTACAGAAGTAATTAATTATTTCAGATGAGGCCGTGGGCCAGTTTAAATTGCATCGCCAGCTGGTTTTTGCCAGTGGGCCAGACTCTGGACGTCCTACTTTACAGGGTTCAAATTTGAGTTACAAGATAGGGATGACTAGAGGAAATCAAGAAATGTTTTAAACTACACTCTTAAAGAGATATTTTATCCACACTGAAAAATATTTTGAGCTTAAATGACATACAATGAAAACAAAATATTTTTGAAAACAAACATATTTTCGAATTCCATTTTAATGGGAAATTTCAAACAAACACACTATAATAAAATATACACTTTAAAATATATTATGTATAATGGCTTAGATCACAAGAAGGTTCACAAAAGCAATAATAATCAAACATAAAAAACAGTACATGATATGATTAGTTAACAATAGTAACAATGATAGGAAACAATATAACCAAATAGTATACTTTATTTTTCTTATTTCTTATTTGTGTTTGAAATAGCTTTTATATTTCAAAAATAAAAATATAAAAAGCAAGTAATTTTAAGCTTATATGATTGGAATTAATGATTTATTTCATTGGCATAAATTTCGTACAAAATTAGTAATAGTAATAAAATCTAAAAACAAATATTTCAAAAGCAGAAAATAATATTTCAGTAAATATTTTGGATGCATTACTTAGAAAATAAACAAAAATAAGAGTAAGAGTTTTTACATTCATCGATGCACTCTTCTACTTTAAAAAAAAATTGAGGTCACATGCATGATGCAACAGGAATTTATGACTTAGAAATTCAGAGATTCTATGAAAATGATTGATTGACAACCCTCATCATGTAGAGAAAAGAGAAGATTAAATTGTTAATCTATTATCAAACTGTCAACACAAAAGTTTGTGAACGGCACCATAGAGCTCATTTAATTATTGTTTTCTATAAATAATATTTAATGAGGCTAACAACTTTTTTCTAAAATAACATTATTTTACATTCTAAAGGCAGAGATGGTTGGTCTAAAAAAATATTTGTAATACTTGATTTCACATTTTAAAAAAAAATATATATATAAAGTTCCAAATCTGTAGTAAAGATTTTAAACATAGGAAAATTTTTTTCAAATATTTGACAGGCCCTTCAATTACTAATTCTATGAAAAGCATTTCACAATGTTATAGATTATAAATGAACACTGTTATAAAGTTGGTGAAATGGAAACCTTAACAAAATTTAATGTAATAAAGTATCTACATAATTCCTAAACATCTCAAGTACTTCAGGTATATGTGAATATTTATGCCAGTTGGTAGAACCAATGCTTTTATCTCCAGATTTGACTGTGTGTTTTTACTTGGTAAAAAAACAAAACAAATGACAACATGATTCTGTCATGAAGCCTTACATATTTCTTGGTTTGCAAAGGAGGGACAAGAATCTCATACTCAGTATATACATGTATAAAAGATACGATTTAATTTGCTATTTACCATTTATGCTGGATAGGGCAACACCCTGAGACCAATATATTTAAACCACACTCTCTTCAATTGTAGAATAAAAAATAATGTACATTATCTTAGTTACACATTTGGTTTCAACTTTTGCATATTTGTTATCACAAACTGTGGTGAAACAAGAGAGGTGTTGGTGAAGGTGGAAATACATTTTTTTATAACATAGAAGTGCATTATAATATTCATATGACAGTGCTTGTCAATCTCTTCACAACTGTTAATGTAGGGCATACAATCAACATAAGTATCCTAACAGAGACTCTAAAGGGAACACTCAAGTGTTTGGAATAATTGATGTGAAACCTAACAACTGATATTGAAAATAAATGTTTTTAAATATCTTACTCAATTGTCTTATAAAATCACATACTGGAAAATAAATCCTAACTTCAAACAAAATATATACATATACATTTTCAATAATATTTATCTTGCCCTGAAGAAACATATAACATATTGGTTCAAGGTTTTTTGATACATTTCTGTAATTTAATAAATTTTAAATAGCGTAAACATCAAAGATCTTTCTGAGTTTGTCAGTTGTCAATAATTTATTGAAATACTATTTTGTATGTCTGATTTAAATTTATGCTAAACTTAAAACATATAAAATCTGAGCTGACTAAAATAAAAATGATTTAAACTGCAAACCAATAGTCAGAGCCCTTCAACATTAGCACTGGTACATGTGAACTGGTTTGAGGAGCACTGACTTCAAGGAAAGGAAGATACTTATGTTTTTTGCATAAAAAGTAGGGAAAATACTTTGCTTGACATTGAGAGATTATTTGGCATGTTTTAAAATTCCATTACAATATTGACCATACATAGCATCATATTCCTTAGTCACAGTCAGTCATAATGTTTTTAAAACAAAGAGTGCAATCCATATAATAAGCACACAGCTTATATATATATATATATATCATGTATCATTTTATATATAATATAATAGACTTGAAATAATAATGCTTAAAGAATATTTGCTGATCTTAAAGTACCTTAGTCAGGTGAGAAATAAGGTGGGTTTGTATTAATTGAAGAACACTATAAGACATCCACAAGATGTAACAGTACATACATTACAAATATGCACAATATTAAGTTTTAAACAAATTTATGCTTTATTTCAATTTAATTCTTTTTGTCCAAACAATATTTTTTAAGGTAAAAGAATGGTAACTGAAAAGTTACCAAAAATTAAATTTGTACGGATTTTTTAACTAAATTGATTTTTACCCTTCCTAAATCTTGTCAAAAACCTGTCAACAGTCTGTAGTATCACAAAAGACATGTGAATCAGTTATCAAATATTCAAAATCCTTCACCTAGGCAAAGAAGGAACTAAAATCTAAAAACTAAAACTACAATCTTCAAGCTATAGCATATTTTTTATTGGACTATTAATTTAGTCTACTACTTGTTATATCTTGATTTATTTGATTAAAAAAAAACTATTTTCAAAGTCATTTGCCAGTCAGTAAACAAGAAAATATACAATCCATGGCAAGAGAAAAAGAAAGATGACTCTTTGTATGACTATACTTATAATTTATGCTATGCTATACTTTCCAAAAAATAAATACTACTGTAAAGTTTAAGAAAGTTATTCAGCTAAAATAAAGTACCTGTTATAAAAAGATAAAATCAACACTAACACACCCCAATGGAATGTGTATACAGTATACAGGGTCTAAAGTAAACTTTCATTACTTTCACACAACCAACCAGATCAAGACTATACAAGAATCAAATAGGGAACTTTTTTTCAAATTAAGGAGTTGTCAATATTTTAATTTAGCATTTATTTGAGATTCCCTTAAACTTAATTCTTTTAGTCCTTAATTAGTCCTGTGCTGAGCCTTCATTTTATAATTATTTTATGATAATATAAATTTCTATTTGCAAAATTAATATTATTTAACATAATTAGCATATTTGTTTTTAAAATACAAAAAACCAAAAAGAAACCCTAAAAGCTATTCACTAGAAAATGTGGATTAGAAATGTAGAATGTCAGTGCCTGTTTTATGTTAGATTAGAGGAATGATGCTATTTGTGATGGTTTTATTGAATGTCAGTGCCTGTTTTATGTTAGATTAGAGGAATGATGCTATTTGTGATGGTTTTATTGAATGTCAGTGCCTGTTTTACGTTAGATTAGAGGAATGATTCTATTTGTGATGGTTTTATGTATAAGAAGAAGTTAAGATATCCATGAATCATCTATGGCCATGCCATTAAAATGAAAGTTATTAAAAGAGAGCAGAAACAGAAAACATGATCAAAATCATAGTTAGTGTGCACATGCAGAATTTTGTTTTTGTTACTGTATCAATTGTCATTCTTACTTGTGTTAAGACTGCAATGGGGTCATTCTACTTTTGTTGTTTTGATTTGTTTAAAATTATTTTGAACGTCTTTGAAATCATTGAACATGTGCTCCACATTTGTAACATTCACCCATGGCTTCACAAATAAAAATTAATGTAAAAATGTGTTGTAATTCTTTGACATATCTACCTCCAGTGAATCAGTCGGTAAAGTTTAAAAATACATTGCTAAAAATTTAGAGTCATTCATGAAATAGACATGTATTAAATAATTTTTATTACGGATATATATTTTTTTGTAAATGCATTTGATTGGTTGATGACCATTCAACAGTAAACATTTCTGTTTATAAATTTAAGATCATAAAATGCATCACTTCATGTGCAATGTAATTAACAAATGATTTTTAAAAAAAACAAAAAAACATAATGATTAGTTAAAAGTATCAAAGTTGATTCACATTTAATTCTGGCATTAAACAGATGAAATTTTATACAATAAAAAGGGTAAATAATAATTCTTTTAAGGAAAATTAACACATAATATATATTTGTATGTAAAAATTTTTTTTTTTAAAAAGGGGGAAAAATGTATAATAAAAAAACTTTGAAAAAAATGTACAAACACTAAATAAAAAAATAAGTTGTTTGTTTGAAATGCTCACAATGCTTGAAAATAATTTTTTTCCAAGTTAGAGATAGGTGAATAATAAATAAATTATGAATGATTTTTCATTGTTCCTAGAAAATAAAAACAGACCAAAATCTACTAGGTTTCAGACTAGCAATGATTTGACAAGAGTGAATGTCATAACATATGATTAGCGCCAAGTCAAAAAGTGTTATATAATAATTTTTCCTACTGTATTTTCACTTAGTCAAAAGTGAGACAAAATATAATCACACGAGGTGGTAACAAATCCTCAAATATAATAAATATTCACTACTGTTTGATTCAATCAATTATATAAGCTCTATAAAATGTGATCAGAGAAAACAATGGAAAAAAATACAATTGTAAAAGTAAGAGTGGTTTAATTTAAAAATAGTTTGGTTAAAAGAAACAAGTGTGGGTCAGTTGAGAAAAGTAAGAGTGAGTTAGCTTAAAAAATAATGAGTTCCAAATAATGTAAAATTCTGAGTCAAAATTGTGGAACTTATTATATTAATTCTCATACCAATGCAATCAGGTTTGTAAAAACAGGTTTTTAATTACCTTTATTTTTTTTACTATGGCAGAAATAATAAATTTCAATTATTGTATTTACATGATTTTATATTTGAACAATTCTTTGAGATTTGTGAATATATCTTAAACACATATACACTTTTAAAAAACAAAACCTGATATTTAATCAATTTTAATTTTTTTAAAAATATGAGTGTTAAAACTTAAAATTGATCAAAATGGATTAAAAAAACAGAAAGCACAAAATAGGGAATTTGTATTTAAAGAATAATTTGGATCAAATTTATTGTTTTTAAAAATAAAATATATTTCAAAAATGTGAAAAAAGTTAGAACTACAAATAAAAAACAAAAATTGTTAAGGTGAAATATTATTCATAAGATCAATGTGACCCAAAACATATAATATAGAATGTGAAGAATCACAGTGTAACTTTTGAAGCAAATGACACAAAATGAAAGTTTGGGGAAAACAATATGTAAACCAACAGATCATCTCTCATGGTCTGTGGACGCAATTATCTTCTGCATAGAAGGAGCGTCTGTATATCTAAGATAAGATAAGATAAACCAGATTGAACAAATTATAAATGGATATTGATTTGTTAAAATCAATACAGGTGTTACAATAATATGTTTGTGCTGAAATAAAATGTATTTGTAAAATGATAAAAAATATTGTAAATTTTCACTCCACAATTATTAGATGTGCACACTGCCATTACTCCAGCCAGTTATTGTCAGAAAATTTGTGTCAAGTATGGATGTATGCTTAGTAAAAAGCAATTGTTTAACTTGTAATGTGAACAACATTTCTCAGCTTATTAATTAGATATAAATGTTTGTGAAACTGAATCTAAACTTAATGGACTTGTTCTAACAGTTTTTTCATAAAAATATGCATTCATGTCATTTGAATAAATATTATAAAGTATATTTTTTCAGAAAAAAACATTGCTACTTATAATACACTTTTTCAGAAAAAAAATCTGTTTCTTATACAACATTTTAAAGAAATTACACTATAGGTATATAGGAAATTAAAATCTTTACTTAAGTGTCCTTTTTTAAAGGGTAATTTTACCCAAACATCATCTTCATCATTATTGCACATAGACTTTCCAAGTTTTAAAAATACTATTGAGCTTAATCAAGAATCTAAAATTTATAGTTTAAAACAACAAAATAAATAAAGACATACTATACTTATCCTGTATTTAAAAAAAATGCTTTTAAACATTTATTTGAAGAAAAATGTAACAAAAATGGATTTTCTTTATCAATAATATAAAATTAAGTTTGATGATGCCAACCTGGATTGTAGCGGTAGCAGGACTGAAAGAGAATGATATATATATTATAGTTATATGTATTGACCAATTCAATAAATCATCTGACATAAGGAGACATCAAGACAGAGACATGTTAAACTCTGGCAAGGTGCATATTTATACCATAGTTTGACACCAACTGGTGCTTCAGCAGTATATAGAACTTGTATAGGATTCAGGTAACGTAAACACTAGTATTAGAAAACCTGGTATGAATTGAAATTCAACAACATTGTTTCATCTCAAAGAAAAGTTACTATTTTTGTTTACCTACAATACAAGAAAGGTTTGCATGCTTTTTTTTATTTTGATAAATTGCTGAATAAAATCACCTAGTATTTAAAAATGTAATAAGATTATCTTTTTTAAAGATAACTAGCCATTTTCTCTGATAAAGTTGTGAAACTACATACAACTGATCCCAATAACAAATTAACTGAGAGATTGATGGAATATAACAATATGGCCATAGCTTAGAACAGTTGGTGTAGACATCAATAAATGTTAATTGTTAAGTCAAAATCTTAATCAGTTTATAATTAATAGTTATTGAGGGCTATAGACAGCTTGGAGGTTAATTTCATTATTTGTCTGAGAGAGAATAAACAAGTTTGGTGTGTACCATGCAACTTTGCACACAAGTTTTTTTAAATTCTATTTTGCACTTGCACATAAAGAAATGAACCTGAGAGGTAACCTTGGTTACCGTTTTAAATAGTGTTTTCAATAGTCTTTTAAGTAAAACATTTTTAAAATTCTGAAATTTAAATAAATAGAGAGAGAGATAATGTATCTTAAAAATTCAATTTATGTAGTTGAGTTACTAAAATTTAATTTGTAAGAGGCATATTTAATTTGTATAAAGATTATATCCTCAAGCAGAAATGTATATTTTTAACTGTACAATTTTTTAATTAAGATGTAAAATTTTGTTCAGAGGAATGTGATTCCTTTCTGATTCACTGAAGAAAACTCTCCACAAAAAAAACGAGCTCATCCTATTTAAAAAAACAACAACAATACAATAACCCCCAATTAATTTCACTTTAAGAGTTAAATCCAAATAGATAAAAATTTTAAAAGTTACCATTAACTTTTTGGGTGATAATTTAATGTTCGGCTTCAAAATAAATAATAATTTAAAAAAACAACCCTAAGATTTACTTTAACTATGCTACTTTAGAAGGAAATTTCTAATGTGTATTGGAAATTTAAAAACCACCATTTTAGAGGTGCCAAGGGGCATTCATATTTAAAAACAGGATTGCGCAAAAATCCTGTAACAGGGTCATGATAAAACAAAGAAATGTCTACAAGGGTTTTTCCACATTATGATTCAAGGTGTAAAATAGCTGTTTGGATGTTTCTTAGGATTAATCAGATGTTGCAGTATAATTTCAGATCAACAAATAAAAAGTTAGTACATCAGAATTAAATCTATTACATATTACTTTTACTATCAATATATATATATATATTTTATATTATTTGTATATATCTGGAATTTCATTTGATATTGTTATTTACATGTATCACCTTTAAAGCTTGAATACTTAAATGGAAAAGTATTTTTTAAAATAAGAAAAGAGCGGAAAACACAGCAACAATTTTTCAGGAATTCCTACCACATTGATTCAGGGTGCACATGGTATTACTGAGACAGATATGTGACAAATAAATCAACATGCATAGTCTTAGTATATGTGATAGAATTCTCTTTCTAAGCTTTGAACATCACAAGAATACCAAGCTTTACATACACAGGGGATAGAACTCTCAGTCATACAACTGAATGACATCAAATCTTTCTGATAAAAATAACACTTGTATGTCAGAAATAAAAACTGCTGTTTTTCATATACAATGTGGACACATGCAAATAACTTGGATGACTAGTTGAATCTGAATATAATGTTTTTTTTAACATCTTTGCAATCAAAAATGATTAGCTAGAAGGTACATAAGTTCCCTGGACTATTTAAATGTTAATAAACGCTTTAAATTAAACAAAACTTTATTAGACTAGGTCGAAATTGTTGAATACCATAAAGCTTTAACATAAGCCGACTAGTGATTAATTCAAATGCTTTGCTTGATTAAAATAAAGTACTGAGATAACAAATTTGGTTGAATAAAAAAAAATCATTTAAAAAATGAAAAAAAAAAAAAAAACTATTTCTCAAATGAATATATATTAACACAAACCATAAATAGCAGAAATACAACCATCCCAGCCCCTAGATTCTTTGCCCTAAGCCCCACAACCTCCACATCCCCCACTTTCACCCCCACCATCAACCACACCCCCATCAACATAAACATTTCCACCAATGTCTCCACCCCCAACACCATGATCACTGGTTCCACAATAAAGCAAACTGGCAGACAGATTGGAATGACTTCCCCCATCATGAGCGTCTAGAAGCCCATCTTGTCCACCAAACCCAATGCATTCAGTTCCACCGCCAAACAAGCCTGCATTGATACCTGTTTCACTGTGATCCTTGTAGGAGCCGAACCCCCCGTAATCTGTGTGGTTTTCTGTGGCAGAGTTCCTTGTATCATCCCCATAAACCT
Source organism: Radix auricularia (assembly GCA_002072015.1). Lineage (NCBI taxonomy): Eukaryota > Metazoa > Mollusca > Gastropoda > Lymnaeidae > Radix > Radix auricularia. The sequence continues at coordinate 978,164 of MUZC01001686.1, forward strand.
CCCAGGCACTCCTTGCCATATGACCGCTGTCGTTCATCAAATCACCGACATGATCATCACTGCCTCCGAACCCGTTGACATGTTCATCCCCTGAGATATTGTAGAACTCACCATAATAAGTATCTGCATCATTTTCATAACCTATGTCCTCATTGCTGTCATGGCCGTATGAGTTCTCAAGCATCTCCTTGCCCTTGCTATGACTTGTATCAAAAACTTCTCCGTCATCATCATCATCATCACCCCCTGTACATGGTGGACCCAATCCCGCAGGATCATAATTTTCATCCAACTCCACTTCATCACTATCACTTTCCCCGTTGCCAAACAGCCCTGTCTGGCTGTCTGCGTCTAAGTTGTAATCATCAACCTCAAAAACTCCTTCGCTCTCCTTGTCCGAGGCTTCCTGGCCTTCCTCCTCCCCACTCTCAGCATCGTCTTCCTCTGCCTCCTCTTTGATACTGTCGTGCACAATGCTCACAGCGATGGCTTCAGCCTGCCTCTCTTCCTTCCTCTCATACTCAGCAACACGCAACAAACTGGTCTGGTCTGAAATGCTGTCTACTTCCAGTTCGTCATCACAAGGCGCTGGCAACTGTTTCCACAATTCGTCTTCACTACTCTCCTTGTCATCATCGCTTTCCTTGATGACTGTGAGAGCGACTCCCCCCATCCCACCACTGGCTTCACCTTCTTTCACCACCACATTGCTGTTACTACCACTGTTGTTACTGCTCCATTCCTCCCCCCACCCTGCACTAACCTCAGCTTCATGCAAGATGATTGGTGGCCTGCCATTTTGTTCATACCTTTCGTCCTGTTCCCTCTGGCCGCTGCGCATCATACCGGCACCCTCCCCAAACTCTTGCTTTTTTCTTTTAAACAGATTTTTGATTGCATGATTACAAGGAGTGGCTATCAAGACTCCTGCTGCAAGTAACAGGGCGATTTCTTCAGAGCCTCCCAATCTGGGCAATGCTTGCTCCTCACTTCTAGAGGAAGATAACTGGGGAGCCCAGTTGGACGGCCGAGGCTGGCACAACACATGGATCAAGGCAACGCTAAAGATGAGTCCCAGATTTTCTGCTATCTCACACTTCTCAGAGCTTATCTCAATAAAACCGCTGTCAAATTCCACCACACAGTCTCCTATTTCAAACTTGGAGGTGGCCAGTGAATACAGGCGGTCAAATGAAACATAATGCCATTTCCTGGTGCTCAGGTGAAAAAATCTGACCTCTAGGTGACCCTCACTGCCAGAACCTAAAGGTGAGATGAAAGAAAAGATGTTAGTTCACTTGATAAGTTCAAGAACATTAAATGGTTTCAGAATAATAAACAAAGCCCAAGTGGTATAAAACTTTTTTTTTGTTGCCAAATTCTGAACAGAAATACATATGGCAAATGGGTTTCTGAAAATACTACTAGCACATTTAGTGCATATTTTATTTAAGTCTTCCTATAAACTGAAATATTCATTTAGTACATGTGTGGTGATAAGTTTTGAGAAACATCATATTGTTATCTGTGGTGTAAAGTTTTGAGAAACATCATATTGTTATCTGTGGTGTAAAGTTTAAAAAAACATCATATTGTTATCTGTGGTGTAAAGTTTTAAAAAACGTCATATTGTTATCTGTGGTGTAAAGTTTTAAGAAACGTCATATTGTGTTATCTGTGGTGTAAAGTTTTAAGAAACAGCATATTGTTATCTGTGGTGTAAAGTTTTAAAAAACATCAAATTGTTATCTGTGGTGCAAAGTTTTAAAAACATCATATTGTTATCTGTGGTGTAAAGTTTTAAGAAACATCATATTGTTATCTGTGGTGTAAAGTTTTAAAAAACATCATATTGTTATCTGTGGTGTTAAGTTTTAAAAAACATCATATTGTTATCTGTGGTGTAAAGTTTTAAAAAACATCATATTGTTATCTGTGGTGTAAAGATTTAAGAAACATCATATTGTTATCTGTGGTGTAAAGTTTTAAGAAACATCATATTGTTATCTGTGGTGTAAAGTTTTGAGAAACATCATATTGTTATCTGTGGTGTAAAGTTTTAAGAAACATCATATTGTGTTATCTGTGGTGTAAAGTTTTAAGAAACATCATATTGTGTTATCTGTAGGCCTGTCAATGGGTATCCGGGACCCGGATACCCGTTGCCAAGCAATTACCCCGGTAGTAAAATGGCGCCCGGGTACCCGTGAAAACGTTACGGCAATATCTTTACCAGCAGTATTTAAACTGTGGCTCTTCTGTGTTCGAATTTCGGCTCGCGAATAATTTATCAAATTAAAACTTTTCGTTTGAAATAAATACGGTGAAATGCGTATTAAGATGAAAATGCTTAAAGAGATATACGTGTTAAAGGGAAATAAAACACTGTCTGGACAAACTACAAAGTATTTTGATATACTTTTTTTTTTTAACCAGGAACATGAAACAAAAATCATTTAAAACAAAAAAAAAAAGCTTTAGTTCTTTGAATTGTTCAAGCAAGGAAAATAGAACACAACGTCCATAACTACTATTAACTAGGAAGGGCTAGGAATGACCTTGGCTTTGAAATACGCCGCTCATCGTTGATACCGATTGAGCAAGCCAATGTTGTTTATCCCCCCCCCCACCGACGCACACGTGTCTCCACACCTATCTCCACCAAATACTTTTTAAAAAATATTTCAATCATCGAATGATTTTCACTATAATAACAAAAATACATGTTGGGTGTGGGTCTGTTCTTTCAGTATGACACAAAATAGAACACAAGAGCGATAACTAGGAATGGCTAGAAATGACCTTGGCTTTGAAATACGCCGCTCTACTTTGTTACCACTTGAGACGCGCCAATTTATTTTATCTACCACCCGCCCCCCCACTAACATATGTCTCCAATCATATCCCCACCATACTTTTAAAGAAATAAACAACCGCTATATTCTAGGGGGGGGGTTGTTAAATTTTATTTCTTTATTTTTTATTTATCAAAACATATTTCAATCATTGAATAACTTTACTGTATTACAAAAATAAATACTGGGGGATGGGTCCACTAAGTAGGGGCAATTCTGAAAAGTTTAATTAATTAAAACAGTTGTCAGCTACAGCTATGAACTAGAAATAACCCGCCATGTCATCATACGATTAGCATACCCCTCCCAAAAAAAACCTTAGCATACCCTTTGCTCACTGTTTTTACACCACTGTACTGCAGTAGTATTTCAATGTCATCATTTTCCCTTCGTTGACTCATTACATGAAAATTTGCATTTCCACAATAAACAAAGCAGTAAAAGACTAATGGTACTAATAGCGGGCATAATGACAAAAATTTTGAGGCCTTTCGAACGGGTAACCCGGGTACCCGTTCAAATTTTGGACGGGTACCCGGGCAGCATTTTTCAACAATATTGACAGCCCTAGTCATGATACATGTTGCTTCTCCATTTCTCGAAGTCAATTCTGCAGTAATAAAATAAGTCAACTCTTTTGTTTCTCTTTCAACTAAAATATTTTTCCCCATGCCGAGATTTCTCATTATGCTCAAAGCAGCAGTTCGTTGTTCTTTCCAAAGATGTCCATTAGATCTAATTATTCCATTTGCTAATTTAGGCAATCCTGAAGTCAGAAGGTCATCGCCTGGGCGTCCAGAAAAGTAATCGGCCTGCTTGAATAAAGCCTCTTTGATGATGTCGTATCCATTCAACACAACAAATGACATTGTGCCAAGCCGGAGACTGAAGGCCGGTCCATATTATTCTGCCCATTCCTTAAATTGTTTTCTTGTGTCTGCCTTCATTAAATACATGTCACCTATGATGGGGCAGGAGGGTAGTTCTTATGTCGGTTTGTTGCGGTATACCAGGAATAGAGAAAAGCCAGCACTAGTAAAAGAGACGCTGTTGTTCTATAGATTCTATATTTGATAGTGTCATTTTAGTCTTGAAAATAATTTACTTGTGTATTATTGCATATTACATTATATAGCGCTATATATAACCACGAATGTGTTATTACACCAGATCATAATTTTCATTGCTTGATAGAGCATGATGTCTGTGGTTACATAAATCATCATTTTAAAATTTTTAAAATGTACGAGCAGCAAAGCCCGTCCATGGACATTCCGCCGTCGTTTCGGTGGCATTTTGTACTTCCCCTCCAACAGTCGTCTCGACCAACCATAAATGTATTTCACGTTCCTTCTAATCAGAAGAATTTTGCGTCCTATGCGCATCCGTGGTTTATATATAGCTTGCCATTTTTATTTGAGTTTTAAGTTTTGGTAGTGTGTTGGGTTTTTTTTTTTTGGTTTGATCAGGCAACCCATTCCTTGTACGAATTCCTTTCGTGAATAACACGATTTTTCATTTCTGTGATATTTTTTTTCTTACAAATATGCAATATAAATTCAATTTTATACTGTGAGTACAATATTTCGTCATTAAGCGATTACTGTTGACTTGTCCATTGAACCTTTGAAGAGAACAACCCATCTTACCATACGAACAGTTTTTTCTATTACTAATGCGGAAATAAAGGAGAAACCGGTAGATCTGGTTTATTAAAAACACATGTGTGTGCTGCAACACGTCACACGTTACGGGTGATGGCTTCTGGGAATAGAATAATTGCAAAAAGAAATAAACCGGTAAACGTTGTTAGCCGTAATGCGTGGACTTCCCATATTCTAAAAATACTTTTGAAAACTAGCATTTCAGTAGGATCTCTTCAAAATGATCATTGTTAGTGAAAACTTTTCTGAATTCTATTTTTGCAGCAATTATGAAACACTGTTTTCCCGCAATCTTTACTTAGTTTAAGGATTTACTGTATGTGATTCTATCCGTTTTTAAGAAAGGTTTTTTAGTAAATAAAAGCGTGTAGACGAGACACTTTGTAGCGAGGAAATGGAATCAAGAAATTATGAAACATAATTACTTCCATCTATGGCATCTTATAATCAAAGGTGTGCCACCCTACAGTAAACAGCTACTTCCCCAATCATAAAATTATACCTGTAGGTTCTCATCCAATAATTATGTCATTGTCATGTCCGTTTGTAAAAAGATACCCTTAAATATTAATTTGGATTATTTGAATTAACATTCAAAGTTTATGAGACAATCGATTATTGAAAAAACAATTACTAGTCTTAGCATTTACACATAAAATTGTTTAATGAATTGGAAAGCCCCAGTTTTATAACAATAAAATGTGTATTAAAAACCTTCATTATTAGAACGTGAAAATAAAACTTCAAATTTATTCAGCGTTCGAATAAACCATTTTGTAAACTTATAAAAGTATAATTTTAGTCTTTATAAACATTTTTACTTCCAGTGTATTCCTGCAAGAATATGTATCACACCAATCGTTACATTAAGTTACAATCTATAATTTAAAAAAAATTGTCAAATATAAAATTTCGCGAAAAGGTGCGCAACTACTGTGTAAATAAGTGATGGCGAAACTATGGCACGGACGGCACGCAGAGCATTATCAGCTGCCAAGCGACTTAAATATTACGTCCCTGAATCAAACCATCGAAGTTAAACCCCCAAATATCGGGTTTTCATTGTAGTGTTGGAAAATAAGTGGGTTTCGTGGAAATTTGGTCACGCGGGCACATAAAGGTTCACATACCCTGGCATAGATTATAGGCGCTAATGTAAAACAGCTTCATTTCTTGCCAAACATCCCAGCAGAAAAACCCAACCAGTTATTAATATAAATAATGGTGTGTCACAAAGAGGAAGTTAAACAGCGTGAACCTAGTTAGGACAGACAGTTTCGTTAGTATTTGTTATCAGAAGTAGGTGATTGTTAAGGTATTGTTTGAGAAATTATGGTGTTTGAACAATTGTTAAAAAAGTAAGAGTAATATAACATTTTAAAAACTTGGGGGAAAAGTGTTGTTTAATTTTTAAAGAGGAGCATAAATATAAGACTGTAGAAGACGGAATCTAAAAGCAAGCGTTGTTGAAAACTAAGAGGAGTAGACGTCAGGAAAAGTTTTGTTTGGTTTCTCGGCCAAGGTAAGTTTGTGCGATGTATGATGTGGAGGAATGACGGATTTTAGGAATCAATTTAAATTTCATTTACCATTAAATACGACGAAGAGGCTTTTAAGTTAAAACATGAAGCACTTGAGAAGTTATTTCTAACAAAGGATAATACCATAAATCATAAAAATCAAGGTCCATGTTGAAGTAACTTTAACTGTGGGCTCAATAAACAAAGAAATTAGACATTTTAGAATTTAAATTAATACACGTTATTTTAATGTATGCACCTGAAAAAAAATTGTATCCATCCATCCATCCATCCATCCATCCATCCATCCATCCATCCATCCATCCATCCATCGATCCATTTGCCGAAACGTTCGCTGTTTTGTTACGTCCTGTCAGGCTAACCCTTACCTTGTTTACGTCTTTTCCATTAAATTTTTTATAAGCCTGATTGCAGTCCTAACCCTCATTTTGTTAACTACCTACATACCTACCTACCTACCCAAACCTACCCACCTACCTACCTACCTACCTGTCTGTCTGTCTGACTGTCTGAATGTCTGTCTGTCTGTCTCTCTTTTCAGTCTTTCTCCGTCTGTGTGTATTTATTGATCTGCCTGTCCGGTCAAGTCCTGTCTAATCTTGTCTGTCTTGTATGCGTGCCTGCCTGTTCGTCTATTTATCGATCTATCTAAATTTATTTAACATTTAGCCAAATTTTATCTTTCTAAATAATATAGGTATAAAATAGAAATAGATTCTTAAATACCAATACTCTTTTTAACTTTTTAAACCTTTTGAATTTTAATCACTCCAACATTTCCAAAAAGTTTTTTTTCAACGGAAGGAATGGAATTTTTTTCGGACACGTTTAGTAATGAAGAAGCGCCGCATTTCTTTATGACTGCATGTAAATTTGGAGTAAAAAATGTAGTCAAGAAGCTTATTGATAACGGAATAGATGTTAATTTAACAAATTACTCTTTTGAGAGACCTCTAACTGTAGCTGCAGCAAATGGACACACAGATGTCGTTATTCTTCTCATTGACAGTGGAGCAGATGTAAATTATAGTGATACATGGGGACGTAATGCTTTTATGTCAGCTGCATTAAATGGTCATGTAGAAACGGCTAAAAAGCTCTTGGAAAGAGGTTATGACATAAATGCCGAAGTTTTACATGGCAATACACCTCTAATGTTAACAATTGTTGACAGTCATTTCAGAAACATAAATACTCTTAAAATGTTTCTTCATTTTGGGGCAAATGTTAATGAAAAAAATAAGCATAACCTAAACAATACGGCTTTAATATTAGCCGCTGGTAAAAATATGATAGATTTCATGGAAGTGATGTTGGAAAAGGGGGCCAATATAAATGAACAAAATAGCGATGGTAAAACAGCGTTGATGACAGCTGTGGAATGTAACAGTAACGAAGCTGCTATGTTTCTAATCAAAAGAGGTGCAAATGTCAATTTGAAAGACAGTAAGGGACGAACAGCAATTATGCTTAATAAAGACCTGGAAATTGACAAGATGTTGATAGAGTATGGCGCTAAGTTAATGACAAGGATGACGAAGGCCTTACTCCACTCATGCATGCTGTAAGATGTGGCAACTACAGACTTTTTAGACTGTTCATTGAAAGTGGAGCCAATATTTATGAACGGGACCGTCACAAAAATACTGTTCTCATGCATGCTGTAAAGTTCAGTAGTAAAAACATTGAACTGATTGAACTGATTATAGAGAAAGGCGTAGATGTGAACGAAATTAATGGTAATGGAGAGACTGCATTAATTATTGCATCGCAAAAAAGAGACTTATGGGCTGTTGAACTTTTGCTTAAAAGGAACGCCGACATCCATGCAAAAACTAAACAGGGTAGAACAGCATTAATGGAAGCGGTTTGTAAAATTGGGAATATGTATTATCCACTTTTAGTCCAAACGCTTATACAGCACGGAGGTGACGTAAATGAAAAAGATATCACAGGCATGACCGTTTTGATGATTGCCATACAAGCTGGCTATGATGAAGTGACCGAAATAATCATAGAAAGTGGAGCAAATGTGCATGAAAAAATTAATGGCAAGTGGAATGCTTTAATTATGGCATTAATGAAAGGCAATACTAGAATAGTTCCACTACTCATTGAAAAGGGTGCAACAGAAGATTTTGGTGAAGATACACAGGGTATTGAAAAATTAAAACTAGGGTCTGATCAAAACAACGATCCTAACTGTGTGCAGTCGTCGGGTGATGAAAAGGAAAACAGCTCTATTCAAAGTGTCCACAAGGAGCTATTATTAGTTGAAAATGCAACAGTTAATGAAGCAAAGATACAATATCGAAACATTAAGAGACAATCCCATGATAATAATCAAGCAAAAAATACTAAATACAGATTCGCTACAGATCAAATCAAAATAAATAAAACCCAACCAGTTATAAGACCTAAATCACTGAAAGTTGTCAATAATGCTAACAACCTGATGAAGAAAAGTGGACGCCCAAGAAAAGTTTGTAAGTCTGAGAAAAAAAATTCGTGTACTGAGCATGAATTGAATTTTACATCGACACAAAACTTTACCGAAACTGATGCTAATAAAAGGACCAATCACAGGTGGGGAAAAAGGATTACAAAAGTTCATTTTGGTGCTCTAAGACGAAATCACAAAAAACTAAAAACTTTTAGTCCTGGCAGTGGGAACAGAAGATTTCCACCCACTACACGACATCTCATTTCAAGAAATCCCTCAATCATGGGACACCACAAATCAACAAAAACTTTTGATGTACGGGAACCAAAATCAAGAAAACTCCTCGACATACCACACCAAAAATCAACAGAAACTCTAGATTTAGAAAACACACAATCACAAAAAACTCACTGTACACGAGACAGGAAAACGAAAATACCTCCCGATATACGAATAACAAAATCAAGAAAACCTCCGGATATACGAATAACAAAATCAAGAAAACCTCCGGATATACGAATAACAAAATCAAGAAAACCTCCCGATATACGAAATCCAAAATCTAGGAAGCCACCATTTAAAAGACAAATGATTGTAAATAAACCTCCCAATAGAAGGTGTCAACCCGGTGTCATAAAGTCTAACAATGCCACCGGGTTGAGTTTTGATGAAACTAGGTGTAATAATATCGATGACAATGAGCAGAATCAGAGATATCTACAACCGACTATGGATGATAACTTCAGGTTTGTCATTCAATACTAAACTTGTGTGTGTGTGTGTGTGTGCGTGCGTGCGTGCTTGCGTGCGTGTTTGCGTGCGTGCGTGCGTGCGTGTGTGTGTGT
>MUZC01001686.1:996795-1019015 GCA_002072015.1 Radix auricularia
AACTAAAGATATAATTAAACATCCACACACGCTACTCCATCTATTTGGTGGAGATCGCGTGTGCAGGCACATTATAATTTAAGCAAACATGTTATTGGCAAGAATAATATACAGGGGTCCCAACACGGTACAATGTGTCCCGTGGGGTAATAAATCCATGTCAATCGGACAGGATTGATATCAATCAGCCATAATAAAATACAAGTGATAATCAATATGCATGAATAAAATAAGATAAGAGTTCACTCTTACTAGACTGGCGATTGCTGGCTCTTCCTCGATATAGCACGGTGACCGATCTTGTCTGAAGAATACCCCGTGGCTGGGCAGTGGAAAAGAATGAGTTGGTGTTTGTGCACGGCTTAAATTTCGGATGGTCACGTGATGTCCATTATCCTTGATTGGCTAGGTCCAAAAATATGACCAATGGTATTAGGACTTCCTTTATTCAGCCCCGTAGCGGACAGTATGCACGCATATCTGTCGAATTTTGAGATGGCTGGTTACCCCCCCCCCTTCCTCTCGGGGTGGTTCAAGTGCTAGGGGTTACTGAGTCTAAGAGTCCGCACAAATCTCATCACAGAAGAAAAAACATTCTTTAAACGCATACGATGTGTTTAATAATCAATTCGTTTAGGTGTCACGTTTTCAACAAGAACATTATTTTCTATGTCAATAGTTTGATGTAACAATGTACAAATATGACAATTGTTTATTAATTCCGTGTTTGATCTGACGTTAGATTTATAAGTTCTAATTTCCTTTATTTGTTATGTATTATAAGTCAAACAAATAATTTGGCTAATTTATAACATTTTAATTGTGTATATTTATTTTAAAACTCATTTTAAGCAATCTTTAAATTTCAATTCCACTTTTTTTAAAACTGTTACATATCATTTCAAATGGAAATAATTGCATATTTGTGTAAGTCATTTGGTATTTTTAAAATAAAATTTTGATTTTATGACATAATGTTAACCTTGTATGAAGTGCCAATAAAGTTAAACATTGATACCTCATCATGCTTTTGCCGTGACTAGATGATAAATGACACATGAAAAAAAAATACATCTTAATATCTTTAAAAGATTTTAAATTCACGGGAAACTTAACTTTCTCGTGTTTTTTAAAAATTATTAGACCAGCTCCAAATTCCAATATCTAGCCAATTTTTTACCAAGTCAAATACCATTTCGCTATATGATGACGATATAAACTCATAGCAGTAATTCTATTTTAACAGTTGTTTTCACATTATTTGTGGTAAAAAGAATGTCGTAAGTTCTCTTTATTGTTCTGAAATTGGGGTAAAATTGGCTTGAAACAACAGATCCACTATAAAAATTTGACGGACTAAAAGATTGTATTATGAATTACAAGCTACATTTACAGATTTATAGCAGCGCATTTAAATACATATTATTAAAAGAACTCAAAATTGCTCAAAGACATGCTGAAAACTGTTCACGAAGTTTGAAATTAAAACATAAAACATAGGCGAACATTGACATAACATCTACTGATGTTCCTCAGTCTGGTACTAGATACCGAGCCAGATCATTACCCGGTCATTCAGAGAAGTTGTTTGATAAGCCTGCAACAATTTGAAACATACAACAAAGGTTTATCCATTACTCTAACTCAAATGTAAACCACTATGAAAATGAAGCCAGAAAGTTTTAGCAGTCTGTGCCCTTGAACAAATTGAAAGAAATAGAATCTAACCAGTAAACCGAAGGTTTTCATAACAAACCTCATGAAGGGGGAGATGGAGTCAATGACATTTTAGATAGATCCGACTGAATTCTATCTATCATTAATGAATACCTACAACAATGTAACTTCTTTTTGGATACTTTGGATTTCTCTGCAGCTAAGTTCCTTCATTTTTCATTTTTTAATTTTTATTTTTATTTTCGTTTTGTTTGTGTCTTGTATGTTCGTTGATAAAGGCTCTTTGCCGAAACGTTCGCTGTTTTGTTACGTCCTGTCAGGCTAACCCTTACCTTGTTTACGTCTTTTCCATTGAATTTTGTAAAAAGAAAGTAGTAAAAACAAACGTACTCACTGTAGACTAAACGCATCCCAAACTACTGGGCCTCTAAGGGCCTACGATTAGCCTCATTATTGTTGGGGTCCTCGCACTGGGATCCATATTTTTATTAAAAAATTTTATTCATTGAAGGCCACCAAATTCACTCCGCCACAAGCCTCCAATTCTATTATGCCGGCCCTGCTAGACCCATTTAATAACTTGAAAGGAAAAAGACAATTCCGAATAAATTCCTAGTTAAACTAAAATGGGATGAATGCTTGCTATTTAGAAACAAAGAATAAATTATGAAAAACAATGATTGTGGTGTCATAAGATTCTGAAAGGCTTTCCTACCCAAACATCAATGGTCTCAAGAAATGGTCGCCTTAAAACTGATAGACGGAACAGTACGGCTGTTTCCTATTTGATTTGCCCCACTTTAAAAAAAAAAGTTATCTAACGGTTACATTCTTAGCCGCTTTGTCATGATCCAGTGGGAGATGAAACTGGGAAACATAGGGGAGGTTTCTAAGTCCTGCTTACCCAACATGGCCAGTCACCCGTGTCCCTGTGTAGCGGCGAACAAAGAGAAACCTTCGAAACTGTGTGTTGTCAAATAGTAAACAGGGACAGTAATGGCGTTATTCAAGTTTAAATACTCAATCCAGGGTTATAGAAACTGTTGAATTACGCTAGCCTTTGCACGCAAGGGTAAACAAAAACTGGAGCAGTTACTTTCATAGATATCATAAGGTTTTTATACAGAAATAGAGGTAGAAGCAGTGAATTGCAAGCTCAAAATTACTGATAAAGTAAACTATAATATTTTGATAGGATATAGACAAAGATATTAAAACTTATGATGCACTATGTCCCGCGTGTCAAAAAGTTTGGCTAATAGGAAAATTTAGAACACACAAGAGTAAAAATAAACGTTATAAATAGATCATTCACTAAAGTAGATATAGTATAAAGTAGGCCTGCGTAAATTAATTTCACGATTAATCGTTAAAAATTTTAACGATTTAATTTGTATAACGATTAATTGACCTACCACGTATAAATGTACCGCAAAGCAAAAAGTAAAATATTTCGTTCGATAAATATAAAATAATTTCCGGACGATTACACAAACATTTTGGTTTAAAACATAGTAAGGTCATCAAAACCACTGATAGAAAGAATAGGTACATGCCAACATTTGTTGAAAAAGAGACATGGTGGCCAGTGGGTTACAGCTTAGAAAAATATAATACCAGAACTCAAGAAAGATTTATCATCATTTTTGTGTGTGTGCTGAGTAGCTTAAAATTTTGTCACTATATATACATATATGTATGTATGTATGTGTATATTTAGATTTATATATATATATGTGTAATTTCAATTCATTTATTATTATTGTCTGTCTGCTAAGCCCGAATTGATTACAAACTGGCCGTTCTGTGTCACAACTTCTTTTCTGACTCACGCCCTTCATATCTTACTGAACTTTTGTCAGTCTACTCACCAAGTCATCAGCTACGCTCCTCTGCAGATACACGCATTCTCTGTGTTCCTAAGACAAGAACTAAAACATTTGGCGAAAGGTCATTCTCTTTTTGTCTAGCCAAACAATGGAATTCTCTTCCATTACACATCCGTAGCAATTCAACTGCTAAGTCATTCAAGACTGCACTAATGACACATCTTTTTAAAATTTATTTTCAAAATTAATAAAACAACATTTCTTTAAATGATTAACGTAGCTGATGTATTGAGTATAGCGTATTGTCATTTATGTAGTTAATATGATAGGAATGTTTCTTTTTATTGATATATGTATTGTTATTTTCATGTAAAGCGTTGTGAGCCTGGCTCCTTGCTGGGATACAGCGCTATATAAATTATCATTTTATTTTTATTATTATTAATAGTGGTGTGGTATAATTATTTGGGGTGTTATTCAGAATATTGTTAATTTAAAAATAATATGTATTGCTTAAAATTGAACATGTAACCATCTAAATTTCTTAAACTTAAATTTCATTTCTTGTCATATTCTGTAACATTTGTATGCTCTAAAATTTACACGTAATACTTTCAGTAATATTAGAATTTACGCAAACATTCTTTGTGTAACACTATGTGACGTGTTAATTCTAGAAAATTGAAATTTACGTTATTGAGCTTCGTATATTTTCTGGTGTATGCAGATTTTGTGTACTAAACTGTATTTAATTGACATTATTTAACATAGACAGTGCGTTACTCCAGCCTATGGCTAAGATCACCAAGTTTCACCAACATACATTTCAATAACTAGCAAAAATAAGATATTGCACTCAAAATCATCCAAAACACGTATAGAATAATGTCAATCTTTAATAGATTAAAACCAGTAAGATTATCAAAATGTCCTCTTTTAACAAATAAAATTTAAATATTTGGAATTTCTTTTCATCGGTCAATTACATACCAAACTCAATTCTTTAAATTTTATTTCACCTGTACTGAAAGATAAAATCGTAATAGAATCGTATATCGAATATATGTCTTGACATTTGTATATGATTTATATTCTAATTTTATTTTTAAAAATTCAGATAATCTTTTCTATAATTTTCTGTAAACTCAAGGAAGCATTAAAAATAATATGTATTGTTCCTATTTGTATTAGAAGACATGATTTTGAGTTTAATTTATTCTTAACAAATTAATTTACCCATGAATATAATGTAAGTTAATTAATATAAATGTTATATCGTGTTTTAAATTAAAAATGTTGAAAAACAATATTCTGAAAAAAGTGAATTTTAAAACATCACCCAATCATGTTTGGTGTTAAAAATAAAAGAGAATATCCCATGTAATCAGGCATTTAATTTTTATTCTCAAAATACAAGACATGTGCTTTTTATTTGGTGTTTTGTTTTCGTTTGTGAAGTTAATATTTCAAAAATATGGTGTTTAAATGATGCTGGCATTGGTCTAGGTTTCTTTATCGTTGTTACTTGGGGCGCTGTTTAAATCTGAAAAATTTTCAGCGAGCTTGTCAGCCGCCAAAGTGCCAAGGTTATCTTGAGCCAGGTAAAGTAGCAGGTATGCATCAAGGGGTAGGTTGGTGGCCCCGGCTACTCTCTGCCGATGTCGTCTCATAAGCAGCCTGGCTGCCCAAGCGAACAAGTTGATGATGTTGATGAATGTGAGGAAAATAAAGGCGACGAAGAGAAGTGTGTAGAGAGCATTATACACCAAGAGTGAGGTCAGACGAGAGTTTTGTGAAATGTTATATGCCTCACTGTGCTGAAAGACGCATTGAATTGAAAATGTTTGAAGAAATTGAAGCATTCTTACGCGAATATCACAAAAGAGGGGTCTGTCGCTGTATTCTGCTACTGGTAACGGCAAACGGTTTTGGGACTTGATAGAATTTTCCAGTTCTTCCAACTCCGATTGCAGATAACTTCTCATAATAACACAGAAGACTATGGCGATAAGACACCGCATGCACTTTAAGACAATGTACCAGAACGTTGCAGAGTTGCTTGCACTGCTCTTAGGGTAAGCGAGAAGTTCCTCTTTGAGTTCATGACTGTTTCTTTGAGAGTTACTGGGATCTTTCTTCAGTGTCTCGAGGGTTTTAGTCAGATTTCCACCAAAGCAGTATGAAAACTGCAGCCAGATAAATTGTGGAAGTTTCAGACAGAGAGCAAACATAAAGAGAATAATGGGAGTTTTGACGTATGTAGAATACAAAGAGTCATTGTCAATATCGTTAACACCAGTTTTGTTATTGGCAGGTTTGAATTTAATAGGTACGAGCTCTGTTGACATGTCTAAAAAGTTGTCTAAAAAGTACAACTCGGCTCTCTCACTTTGGTTTTTGCTTGATTCTTCGACTCCTCTCAAGGCCTGCAGGAAAGCATCTCCACAAATGGCGTTGGTGTAGTCTATCATAGGGCCAGTGAATTGTGCTGGACACCAGCAATGAGTTGAGACTGGTAAAAGCCCCTTGGGTGAGACCTCTGGGAGTTGGAGAGTCGGGTTGAGGGGGAGGAGCCACGTGACCAGTGACATAAACAATAAAAAGAGGAAGGACCACGTGTCGTTGAAGACGTCAACGAAATCCATGGTTAGTGAACGTCCGAAAATGTTCATCTAGTGACAATATAAACATTGAGTTAGAAGTGAATAGACTCCATATTAAAATATGAAATGTTAATTTAAATAAAGCAGAAAAAATTATAATTATGGCATACTTAAACAAGAAACAATTAGACATAATTACGATATCAGTTTTATTTATTGAATATTTCTTGTGTTTTCTTCGACACCGATATTATATATAATGCTAATATAAGCCAAAGTCCTCACTTATTCATCAACTTTTGATGTAGGTTGAAGCATGAAACTTTCATTAGCTAAGTACACTTTCACGATGGCAATCGACATAGGTAATTTTAAATTCAAATTTCTGTTGGTTGCCCAAAAAATGTATTTTGTTCCTTATATGAGCTATATAAAAATTAATTTAAACTTTCGCTACTGTCTAAATTATTGGATCTTGACCTATCTTGGTATATAAAAACTTGATGGGCATTTTAAAATAATATAGGTTCTTAAACTCATGAAGTCCACTCTTCAATGTCGGAAGCCTAATTTTAATATATTTCTTTCCCCATAAGTGTTTATGATTTTATCTGGACTTATTACTGCATGAAAGGAACTCAGCCTTACAAATGGACCATATCACGCATCTAACCTTCTTCTCACACAGACTCATGTGACTGATAACTCACTCCGTTTATTGTGAGTGGATACGATGATCAATCACGTTAATGCTTTTGCTAACGTTTATTTTTGCAAATAATGTAATGATATTTGTAAAAATATTTTTAAATTTTTTTTTTACATTCTAAATACCTTTGACAAAACAGGGCTTAAAAGTAATAGAACAGTTCATACATTGTCTACAGTTATTTTCACTTCTAAAGAGAACATCAAGTTTTTAACAACCGCAAACTATTTTTGTGTGACGCCCTCCTCTCTATGAAAATTTTTTTTACCTAGTATAATAAACGGGATAATTGGACTTCAGGATCTTATTGGGGGGAGATAATAAGAATTAATTGGGCTTATACCGACGCATAATTAAACACTGTTAGAAAACGTTTAGTTAAATAGAGGTAAATAAGAAAGTTATCCTGTTATTATGTGATCAGGCGAGTTTTATCTGTTATTTTACTAGTTACTTTACAGCGTTGAATAATCGTTGTTAAATAATCCACTCACCTTGTAAACAGCGTGGGAGAGAGATTGAGTCACTTTAACAAAACTGTCTTGCGTATACTGAGTCGTGCTGTATGTGCAGTTGCCATATAAAATAACTAGGAGGGGTCCGAAGAGCTGATTACACTAAACGATACCGGATACATCCCAATGAATGTCCTGTACAAAATGCTGGTCACTATTACTACTCCCGATTCTTCTCGCCTACTAACTCCACGCTGGACAAGAGTGTGGCATCCTTTAATGATTATACAAAAAGAAAATGATCAACTAAGAATATACGGTAAATCTTTTAGTATATTACAATTTTTAAAAATTGTGAGTCGTTCTTACGACCCACACTTGATATTAGCACGTCTAAAAAAAAAAAACATTGTCAGCAACACTTCAGTACATAGCCTCTTTATTACCACTTGCGGACGTACCAACATAGCTCCAGTTGAAGTGACACTTTGTCTCAAAGAGATCACGTGTCTCAACATCCTGTCAAAATGACAAGTCACAGAGGCAGAGCTAATATAATCTCAATCTCTAAGTCAGATCAAGTGTTTAATACATTCACGTCTTGATTTAATGTGTATGTGTCAACAAATATATAATGACGCTAACACTTTGATAGATTTCTTGCCTTTCAAAATATGTGACATTGCATTTTGCATTTCATATTAGGCTTATATTTGTAGAAATATATATCACTTCTACCACCACAATCAAATGTCTTCAGATTTTCATCTGTAATTCTATTTCATTTGTTGCGTAATATGCGGAAAATAACTCAGGCACAATTTGATTTATGATAGTTTTAAAAATCCTTAAAAAGTAACACATATGATTTTAGTTTTGTTTTCAAGGTTTTTAAATAGACTTTTAATAAGCATTTTCTTTATTTGTTAAGATTTTTATTAAACGGGAAATGAGTTTGTAATTAATTTTCATAAATTAGATTTTCAAGTAATATTTAAATAATCATGTTTTATTGTGCGCGGGAGCATGACAAGAGAGGGGAGTGCTTGTGTAGAGGAAGTGATGTAAGATGTTAAAAGAAATACGAAAATAAATGCGATTCAAAACAAGTTCAACACTGCTCACGCTTAAAATGCCATGAGAGGTACATGGCCACCTATGCAAGCAGTCAAAGTTGTTTGTCTTGACTCTACGAATACCGGATCTGCTATTTAAAACTCCAAACACAGAAGTAACTTTTGTTGTGGCTGTCAGAGTAAACTTACTGCCGGAAATTTGAGTCATTGAGTGCAGTGTGTGCCCAATTGTTTATGCCTCAAGATTTTATATTTTTGTTTTAAATTTTTGCTGCACAATCTTTACAGTACCCCTGCTTTTTCATTTGTCTTAAATTAAAATAAATGGTTTTAGTAATAAACAGAAAAAAAATGTATTGAGGTCTTTCCTAAAGTTATATTTTCAATGATCTAACCTTATAGTAGTAACATAATTAATCCGTACTGTAATTGAATAGAATATTTACATTCATGTGTCATGTTTAATTATGCTATTTGGACATTATTCTATTGTGCATTAAAACTTTTAGAATTTCCTTGATTAGGTTTTAATATATGAATGTCATGTCCACACTGGGAATTTTTGTATTTTCTCAAGGATTAGGTCTAGTCATTGTCATACTAAAGTTTATAGAACTTAACTCTTCAATTCTTTCTTCGAGTGTTTTAGTCCCCGAAATAGTTTTCATATCTGGTTATAATATGAAAGTTTAATGAGATAAACAACAAATAATAATTTAATTTAAAAAGTGAAGTGATTGAAATAAAAAGATGATGATTTGAAATTAGAGGCAACTTTCTTTTCTTTATTAAAAAAAAATCCTATTCTTTTTCTATAGCAGCCAGAGCCATAACATCAAACTGAAAGCAAATTATTCACATATTATGAGTGGCTTTCTTGTGTATAGACAAAAATACAGAGGATTATTTTATAAATTGTAGAAAACAATACATTTTCAGCTTAATAATTTTATCTTTGGATTCGACAGTTGTTAATTAAAAAGGAGAAAGCTCGAGATGGCATATAACTTTCCATTGTTCTCTTCAACAGTTGTAAGATTTACGAAATTTTTAATCATGCTAAGGTTTAATTATATTTGGCTGTGTTAAAGGACTTACATATATATATGTTTGGAGTTGGAAATATCTTTAAAACTATGCGTTAATCTTATTATATTATGATTCGATAAGAAGTCTAATACAAATTATTGATGCAAATAGAACATGATTGAGGCACACTTTGTCACCTAGGGTGGGTAGGGAAAATCTAAGTTAAATCGGCACAAGACAACAGAAGTCTTACTTAGTGCAGAAACGGACAAATATTGGAGAGAAAGAGCAACGAATGTCAAGGATAATGAGGGGAAGAGAGAACATGGATGGTGCACTCTTTTGATAGGGACAAATAGCCCTAGACGCCATAAAAGAATATTCAATGCAGAGTGATTGATTCTCTCTTTAATTTATTTAAGTAACATTACATGCCTTTTCAGGATCTTTCCGTAAAGAAGTGACGTTGGCAGACACTTGTGGCAATAACATAACGTGTTTTATAAAACTTTTTATTCTTAATACATCTTCATTTTTTCATTGTACCTTATTAGCGTATAAAATGGCAAAATTTTAGTAAATAACATAAACTATTTTCATATCAGGATAATTAAAAGAAAAGTTTTTAAAAAGGTTATGCTACAATTTAGTGAAGCACATAATCTATCCTACAAAACTTTTCTTTTAACGAACAATTTAATATCGTTCCATAAGCGTAATATACTTAAACGAACAGCTTATAATGGTATGTTTTGTAGTTTAAGTGGTTTTTTAAAAAGGAAACTCACTTTCCGGATCTAGATCCTATTTACATTTCGTAAAACATGTGATATTTCTGTAAACTAAAAGGGGCGCGGTGGTCAAAGTGTTAGTGCGCTGCGGCACCAAATTTCTAAAATAAAATAAAAAATCTGTCACAGGTTCGAATTCTGGTGCTGGCACCGCTACGGGTAGATGATTCTCGTTAAAACCTTGGCTGGTAGTTCATCTAGGAGAAGGAAACTCCGAATACAAATCCTCTGCTGCCTTGCGGCTATACCCGCCTTGTGGGAAAAACCAAGGGAGTAAACCCTGAAAGAAAATCAGGAAATGGAGCACCTACAGGCGGTCTATACATAAGGCGTACACACCGGCAGCTCCTGCGACGCCAATGGCAGCCAGGCTGCATCGACGCAAGACGTTACACCATTGACGTGGATGCTTGCATCACCTCTGGAGAGGACACTCCAGCGTCGCCGCAAGGTGTCGACAAAACAAGGGAAGCAGCAGTTACCGGTTATAAGCCAAAGCTCAATTAACGTTGACCAAGGCAGACCAAAAGACGAACCTGGACAGCATGGTGTGGGTTTCGCTGTTAAGAATACTCTTCTACCATCCATTGAACCCCCGTCATCAGGCACGGAGAGGATCCTCACTCAGAACAACTGCGAGCCCCAACACTCTATTCAACTCCGGAAGATAAGGACCAGTTCTATGAAGCGAGCGTAAGACCAGGCAATAGACATCATCTACAAAGACGAGGCAATCTATCTCCTAGGAGATTTCAATGCCAGAGTGGGGAGCGACCATGAAGCCTTACTAACCTGCCTTGGACTCTTTGGAAGATGAAAGTTAAATGAAAATGGACAAAGGCTTCTGGAATTGTGCTGCTCACGAGGCTTGTGTGTGACCAAAACTTTCATCAAGTCAGTCGAGACACCCTCGATCCGACCAATGGCACAAGCTGGACCTCATTATCACCAGGCGTGCATAACTAGCTAGCGTCCTACTCACTCGCAGCTATCACAGTGCCGACTGTGACACGGATCATTCCCTTGTCGCCTGCAAAGTACAAATAATGAGGAAAAACTCGTACCACACCAAGAAAAAGGGAAGTCCACGCATCAATACCTCCTGCATGAAAGACCCTGCGATAACGCAGCTGTTCACAGACAAGGTGAAGGAAAGTCTCTCAACGACGTCCCCATGCGTCACCATTGACTCCAAATGGACGCATCTGAGAGACACAATCTATACATCCGCAATACAAGCCTTTGGCAAAAAATCTCACAAAAACACGGACTGGTGTGATAAACATTGGGACGAGATGAAACCTGTCACTGAAGCAAAAAGGAAAGCTCTTATGGCTTACAAGAAATAGCCTGCACCCGACAGGTTGCATGCCTTAAAAACAACCCAGTCACTGGCCCAAAATGTTGCACGTAAATGTGTCAATACCTACTGGCTTAAGCTCTGTTCCAGTATACAATCAGCTGCAGACATGGGCAATGCAAAAGTCATGTACGAAAACATCAAAAAGGCTCCTTGACGTCAAAAGATGCATCCCTAAAGTCCAAAAGAGGAAAAATTATTCAAGACCAGGCAGCACATCTAAAACGGTGGGTTGAGCATTATCTGGAATTGTATTCAACAGTTACCACAGTCTCCAGCACCGCTCTAGATGACATCCCAGATATGCCACTCATGGAAGAACTTGATGTCGTACCCACACAGGAAGAGCTGAGCAAAGCAATTGACAGCCTAGCTTGCGGAAAAGCGCCTGGGAATGATGGAATACCACGAGAGGTTCTAAAGAGTGAGAAGACAGCTTTACTCCAACCATTGCATGAAATTCTGTCCCTCTGCTGGGAACAGGGCTACATCCCCCAAGACCTAAAGGATGCAAATATAGTGATACTATATAAAAACCAAGGGGATAGGAGTGATTGCAATAATTATCGCGGCATTTCACTCCTAAGTATTGTAGGAAAGACATTTGCCCGTGTTAAACTAACACGTCTACAGAGCCTAGCTTCCCATGTCTATCCAGAATCTCAGTGCGGTTTCCGGTCCGGTCGGTCTACCATAGACATGGTGTTCTCCATACGACAACTCCAGGAAAAATGCAGAGAGCAGCAGATGCCACTATAAATTGCCTTTGTGGACCTTACAAAAGCCTTCGACTTCGTCAGTCGCAACGGGCTGTTCCAAATGCTGGCAAAAATCAGCTGTCCTCATCACCTACTTGGCATCATCATACAGTTCCATGAAAATATGCAGTTCGATGGAGCTAAGTCGGATGCCTTATATCAGCTTGAAAAAGACAAAAATCATGACCCAAGGCACTCGACCTCCTCCTACCATTAATTTCGATAATGAAAACTTGGAGGTTGTGGACAGCTTTACCTACTTGGGATCCAAGGTCTCCAATACACTGTCGATTGAAGAAGAAATAAACAGTAGAATTGGCAAGGCAGCTGCAACAATGGCTAAACTAAATAAGCGGGTCTGGAAAAACCAAACTGTGCGTCTATCGAGCCTGTGTCATTAGTACACTACTATATGGGAGCGAGACATGGACCACTTATACATCACACGAGCGCAAGCTTAACAGCTTCCATTTGAGATGCCTGCGTCGCATCCTTGGCATTAAATAGCAAGACAAAGTGCCTAATAGTGAGGTCGTAACGCGTGCCAATATCCAAACCATGTTCTCAATTCTTAGTGAAAGACGCCTGAGGTTGCAAGGACATGTCAAAAGAATGAGCCCCGGCCGCATCCCGAAGGACCTCCTTTATGGTGAACTTGCTTCAGGAAAGAGGAAAACAGGTCGCCCACGCTTGCGATTTAAAGATGTCTGTCAAAGGGACATAAAAGCAACCAAAATACATACAAGTGACTGGGAGTTAAGGCATAAGACCGATCTACGTGGCACACAGTTGTCAAAGAGGGCGTCATAGTAGCCGAGGAGCGAAGAATGGAGGAGGCTGCAGACAGAAGAGCTAGGAGAAAAACCAAAAAATTTTGAAGCACAGAGCTCGTGTGTAAAACTGTGGCAAAGACTGTCAGTCAAGGATAGGACTGCACAGCCACTCGAGAAAATGCAACCCAACGGTGATGCACCATCGTCTCACGAGACGGAAGGATGCCGGATTAGATGAATATTTTACAACGGGAATAAGGATTCGTGTAAAGACGGGTCTCAAAGGCTGATCATGTCGTTCACTAAATGGCGTTTTTTTTTAAAAACTCTATAAACTTTCTTTAAATAAAAAGTTAAAAAATAATTATTCTGATTTAAAATAAAACCCCTACATAGTAAATTGTTTTATATTAAGACCTTTAAAATAAGTCATTTTATAAGCTGAAAAAATAATATGGAAAAAAAAATAATTAAATAGCTTAGACATAAATATATATAAAAATAATCCGTTTATCGTAGTGGAGCAAGCATGTGCTAAATTAGTGAATTGTTACTATTATAAAAATAAGCGGGAATCCATAATGAATGGCATAAAATTTATAAGAAGTTCAGTTTTACGCGATTTTCTTAAAATGCAACATTATTCTTTTGTTTTTATACACGTTAAAGAAAAATGTGTCTTTAAAACAAATAAGCCATATTTTCCATACTCCCAAAGCCTCAATATTCACAAATATTATCTAGCTAAAAAATCTCCTATTCCCCTTGAACTAATTTTATGCTTAAGCTATAAAATGGAATGGGTGTTTAGAGAGCTATTTCCAAGAACCAAAGAAATCATGTGGAAACAACTCATTGTGAAAAAAAAAAATTTTTTTTAACCATTCTTATTAACAATCAAATCCTTATGTAATACGTGTAATGTATTAAGACCTTAAAACTAAGTTACTTTATAAGCTGAAAAAACTTCGATGCAAAGTAACAAATTCTCCCGCACCCCCCCCCCTTTTAAAAAAACAACAACTTATATATTAATACAAAGAAAAAAATCCGTTTATCTTAGTCGAACAAGTATCTGCCTATTACTGCTTAGTTTCTATTAGAAGAAAAAGAGCGGGAAAGACATTATGAATTAAATTAAATTTATAAGAAGATCAATCTCTCAGCACTTTTATAGAAAGCAACACTGTTTTTACGTTAGAATCTATTATTTATTTTTAAAATGCGTCTTTTAAAATAACAAACCTTATTTTCCACCACCACGACCCTGTGACGAAATTTGTGAGCCCATTGTGATTTGCACGAGAATAACAAAAAAGCAAAAGTGGAAGTCACTATTGACGAATCACTTGATGGATCAAGGTTGCTAATTAAATATGCAGAGGAGCACATGACCGGTCAAGATTGCCCGATAGTGAGGCCGACAAGCAATATCCAATCAGGAAGAGCCGTATAAAATTTCACATCGTTTATAAAAGTTGGTACACCGGCACGACACGTCCTTTCCGTCTAAGTGATCACAGAGAGCTGTGTCGTATGAGAATTCAATTCACTGAATTAAATCCATAGCCATCCTTGTCGTGAGAGAGCCGACATCATTCCGTTGGCCAGAATCTATGTAAGTTTGAACTCTAAATTGATTCCCTCGCATTTATAAGCATATTTCACTCCTTATTTAAATATTAATCTTCGTGCAATGTCATATTGAAATTGTAGAGACAGGTTGACCCCGTGACGTATGGGCGGACATGTGCGACATTGTACTTCTCCTTTCATAACAAAATGTGATAACACGCGATCCATCAGGTAGATGAATCGAATTATATAGGTGTAACCAATAATATTATTGCATTTATTCCACCATCCACTTACAAGATGGTAACGAAATATTATTTCAATTTCATGTTATAAAATATATTAAATAACAATGCGTTTTATGATAATGTATTTTGAACCCTTTTGGCACCTGGCTCTGAAGGTTCGGCAGCAAAAAGGGTGGATTAGACAGACAAGTAGAGAAACTACCCATATGCGTATTCTTTCAATCTTAGTCTGGCTTCTAAGCACCCACCTGTACTGAGAGATAACACGAACTCCAGACAGCAACCGCCCAACGAAGGAAATGTTGACATATCTGGACTAAAAGCTGGACTCACCGCTATCCACGCGACTTGTATCCGACCCTTACCCACATATTTGGACCAAGTGCTGGACTCACCGCTATCCATGCGACTTGTATCCGACCCCTATCTCACCCCACACCGATCGACAGGACCAGAGGAGGACAACTTATCATTACCAGCCTTACTCCTAACGTAACGCTGACGCCAAACGCACTGGTTGATGCCTACACATTACACGTGTAGAAGCCGGTTATGCACACTTCCGTGATCACCGAAGTCACCTGGAACCATAGGTGAAGCAGCCCATAGAACAGGAAACGTGCAGAACCAATCGTTCACGGAGCGGGGCGCGAAAACCTGAGGCTACACTCTGAACAGGAGACGTGCAGAACCAACCACTCACGGAGCGGGCACTACATCCTTAAATTTATGTTTACACCCGTTAACCATTATATTAATTGGCTTAATCCTAATGATGAATTTAGGCCATACCGGAACTAGTTTCCGCTTATTGTAAATATTATATAATAAATTATTGTTACATTTTCACCATCTTGTTTGTTGATTATCGTTTGCGAGAGATCACTAAAGTATGCACGTGTAGGCTAATCCGGCATCCTTCCGTCTCGCGAGACGATGGTGCATCACCGTTGGGTTGGGTTGCATTTCCTCGAGTGACTGTGCAGTCCTATCCTTGAGTGACAGTCTTTGCCACAGTTTTTACACACGAGTTCTGTGCTTCCAAATGTTTTGGCCTTTCTCCTAGCTCTTCTGTCTGCAGCCTCCTCCATTCTTCGCTCCTCGGCTACTATGACGCCCTCTTTGACAACTGTGCGCCAAGTAATAAAATACTTGAATCTAACTTTATTTTATTATTCATGTAATTTTAGCATTATTGTTAAATATTTATACACCTGTACAATGACATCAATGTAAATGACTTTTTCGATTTAACTTTTCTCTAATCTCTGATAAATTTTGTTTATATTATGTGCACTAAAATACAATTAAAAGTTTTATATATGAAATAAATAAAAAATAATTTAAAAAAATAAATATCCCTCAGAGACCATGAAGGTACATGGGAGCAAGTGAAGTAGCTTTCACAGGTTTCATTGACCACTAACGAGCATGGGCTTGTGTGGTTAGCACAATGCCCCGGGGGCCTTGCCAGATCCGTGGTTTCGAACCCACGACACGGGTTCGAACTGCGGTTCGGTAGTCCAGCTCGCTACAACGTAGACCACCGCACCCCTTATATATGAAATAGTCCTTTTTATTTGTTTAGAACTTTTTTAAAAATGTAATAGCAACAGTTAGTTCATCTATTGTAATCAATTAATGCCTGTCATAAATCTTAAATTAATGAGGTTTCTTAACGTTCAATTAAAAAAAAAATCATAAGTAAACCAAATATTATGGATTTCAAGCCCGCTCAAGGAATCGTATTTCATATGGTTCGGGTGGAGCTATGGCACCTAACACACTTTTCAGAGACGGGATATTATTTGCATCTTTGGGGAGGCATTTGAATCTTTGAAATACAGCTGAGATAAACAAGAAAAGTTCCATCTTAGCCAAAGATTCACCAAGACAAAGTCTACGACCAATAGAAAACGGAATAAGATGTTCATCTGATTTCAGATTGCCTTGGTCATCCAGAAATCTTTCAGGTCTAAAGTTTTGAGGGTCTCCCCAGATTTTCTCATCATGAAGTACAGAATAAAGGCTTGGTATGATGTTGGTGCCTTTTGGAATAAAATATCCATGGATTGTCGTGTTTTCAGTACATTGATGTGTAACATTAAGAGGCAAAATACTAGCAATTCGCTGTGTCTCCATAATAAAAGCATTCAAATATTTCAAATTGGGTTTGTCTACAAATGTGGGTGTTCTGTTGTGTCCTACAACATCAATTATTTCTTGGTAAACTTTCTCTTGTTTCTCTGGGTAATGTAATGCGTACAAGAGACACCAAGAGATTGTTGTACTGATCGTTTCTGAGCCAGCACTAAAGAGTTCATCAATACATCTGGCCAGATTATCTTCACTGAGTTCCGTCGGTTGTCCTAATTCTTTTTTCTTGTTCATTTCATAGATGTAAGCGACGATAAAATTATCTAAATTGCTTGGATCATATGTTTGTTTGACTTCTTCAACCATTTGATGAGAAAAAGCCATTATCTCTTTTACTAACGTGATAATTTTTTTCGCTTGAAATGGATCAAAAGGAACATACCTCAAATAAGGCATGACGTTAGAAATATTTGCTGAGTTCAAAAGTTGTGTTACTTCAATGTTGACACTTAAAAGTTTTAGAAATTTTGGGTCATCCAAATTAAATCTTTGCCCAAATATCATAGAACAAATTACATTGGAAACACATGAACTTGTTAATGTCATAATGCATGATGCTTCTCCATTCCTCGAGGCCAACTCTGTAATAAAACAAGAAACCTCTTCTGTTATTCTTTCAACTAAAATATTTTTCCCCATGCCAAGATTTCTTAGGATGCTCAAAGCAGCAGTTCGTTGTTCTTTCCAAAGATGTCCAGTTGATCTAATTAATCCATTTGCTAATTTAGGCAATCCTGAAGTAAGAAGGTCATCACCTGGGCGTCCAGAAAAGTATTCGCCCTGCTTTACAAGAGCCTCCTTGATGATGTCGTATCCATTCAACACAACAAATGACATTGTGCCAAGCCTGAGACTGAAAGCCGGTCCGTATTGTTCTGCCCATTCCTTAAATTGTTTTCTTGTATCTTCCTTCATTAAATACATGTGTCCTATGATGGGCAGTGCGATCCCTGGTGCTGGAGGGTAGTTCTTGTTTCGGTTTGTTGCAATATACCAGTAATAGAGAAAAGCCAGCAGTATGATAAGACAAGCTGTTGTTCCCAGAAATTCCATACTCGACCACATCGTCTTAGTCTGGAAAATAAGTTATGTGTGGATTATTGAATATTGACAATATTACTATCACTTAGCTTTATTGTCCAGATGATTATTATTACAATATAAATAGAATATGGTGTCTGTAGTTACATAAAATAATGACTTTTCAACTTACAATTTTAAGTGTGAATAAACCTTACTGTTAAATTAGACAGCTCGTTTTGAATTTGTTCTAGTTTATTATTTTTTTTCTTTGGTGGAGTGATCCCATACAGGAGATGCCTATTATGATACAGTTTTCACCAAAGTGAGGTGGCATTTAAGTTTTATATTCGTATTACAACTGTAATATGTGTCTTTATAGAGCCTATGCTTTTGTTTATTTTTTATTACTTCTTTGATAAGTTACGTCCAAGATAATCGCTCATTTATTATTACCACTAAGTATGTTAAATCTTTAGTTTGCATTATGATAATTTTATGCATTTATTTGTTTGCTGGCCTTTTTATGGATGGAAATACATAATCCATTTAGTTTCCCATTTCGTTTACTGTTCTATGTGAGACGTAAAATTTTGCTGTCTTTTTCTGATTTAATGTTTATATATGGGACGCGTGGATTTGTTCCCGGGACCTGAGGAGTCCTTGAGTCACCCAGCTCCGACAATAGTTAGGCGGCTGGGTAATGCGTGGAACCCCTATAGCCGTGGCCTGTGACCGCTGCATCACTTGCCAACTGATCATCTCTCATGGTCTGTGGACGCAATTATCTTCTGCATAGAAGGAGCGTCTGTATATATAAAATAAGATAAGATTTAGATTATATGATCATCGGCTTAAGTGTTCCTGTTGAAATGTTGTCGGTTAAATTTCTTAGAACGGGGGGGGGGGGGGGGGGGTGGGTGTTCTATTCGGCCTTGAGCACGTGTAAGGTAAACGGACCTGATCGCAGCCCGAAACAACCACTGAGATACTATGCTGAAGTCCGGTTAGGTGTTAGATGCTAAACAAATATAATTACAGTCATCGTACGGATGTTCGGAAGGGTTTTCACTAGCGAGCGTTTTGCTCCCTTCGCAGCAAGCGTTAGTGAGTTGTACTGGTTTAGGGGCAGGAGCGCTAGCACGGATTAGCAAAAGGTGCCATGTGGAGATAGCACCCTAGGTGATATTAAATATGATCCCTCGCAGTCCTTTTATCTTAGAGACTCGTATGCTGAGGATGTATCGAGACGAAGTAGGAAATTTTACCCCTCCTTGTGATGTCACTTTTAGTGGTAGGCATCTTTTACCATGTCCTGGATGCCCAATCGGCCGCTTCAGACGTGACAGTTATGGGGGTGGGGGTTCTGTTAAGTTCGTTTGTGTGAAGGGACAGAGTGGCCGGGAGGGTTAAGCGGAAAGACACATGGAGCACTAGGCTCGGTGCTGCTAATTTTCTTTCCCATGTATGTTCATATAAATTAGTTTATGGAAAACATATAAACAGGGTATGAATCAGCTTGACAGGACGTAACAAAACAGTGAACGTTTCGGCAAAGAGACTTTCTTACAGAACAAAAATACACAAATAAACGAAAATAAAGAAATGAAAAATAAAGACTTAGCTGAAAAATAAAAACTAATGTATAAGCCCTATTACAGTCCCAACTCCATTTTGTTCATAAAAATTATAAATAACATGGGACCTAAGACAGTTACGTGTGGATCTCAAGACTTAACCGTTATTTGTGCTGATTTAGATCCATTAATTATTTGATTTCTCTCTACCCGATTGTGAGTATTGGATCCTATGAGGTATGAACCTTGTATTCAAAAGTAGTTAAAGATTTTTTTTTTTGAATATAAACCAAATCAACGCTGCAGTCTCCTTCGAAATTGTCTTATCATCTTAACTTTTGCAGGTGCTTCAACCATACCGAAGTTTATTACGTCCTTCGTACTGATAATAACGACCAGATCATGCCGGTTTAATGGCATAGGACGCAGCGTTCACAGAACACGGCTATAAGAGAATTGTCTGGCACGATTCCCAGTTTCATTTGTTTCCATAACTTCTGTCAGGTACGATTTCAGAGTTTTGTTAAGTCCTGTACGTTCTCAGCACCTTGACCAAATCCCTACCTTTACAGAGCTTTGAGCCTCAGCACCTGACCAAATCCCTATCTTTACAGAGCTTAGAACCTCAGCACCGGGAACAAATCCCTACCTTTACGGAGTTTTGAACCCGTGGTTTTTATATGCCTAGCACGAACCTAGAAGAGGACCCTTCTTCTTCTCAATGATATAAATGTTTTAGTTTAACAACGAACGGAATATTACCAATAAAGTTACTTACTTGTAAGCTTAGATCGACATAAATTTTTCTACCTTTGAAATTCTGCTTTTATCTGTTTTCAGAGTTCTTTGAATTTTGAGTACAGCTATCTTTCACTCAAAATAATTTTTATTTACTGACAAAAAATTAAATCGGCCTTTCTTCCCAATAGTCCTCCAGTGCTTAAATACTAAAATTCTCAAATATTATTTAAATATTTTTTTTAAAAATGTAAATCTTTAATATCATTTTCATAATACATTAGACAGGTCGTGTGGAAATAAATTTACTTATACCATCCGCAGTGCACAGAGTTAACATCTCAACAGTTATATAAAAATAAATAAACTATTTCTAATGCTTGTGAACTGTACCATATGCCGGTCACAAAAGTCGAAGGCCGACCTTGGTTGTTTTGGTTTCTATGACCTATATGTAGTTACACGCAATGGTGACTAATACATTTACATTGCATTATTTTTTTATTTTGTTTTATAATTCTACCATAAGCTATTTATTAAATTTTTTAAACTTGAATTCCACAACATCTGTGCATAACCAAGCACACGGTAAAACATGTGTTAACTTTTTAAATTATGAAACAGGTTTATTTATTGTTGACCATGATCTTAAAAATGTTGTAAGATTTTAGCTTTCCTCATATTGGGTAATCAATTTAAATTGTATATATTGCAATGTTTTTCAAACATAGCACCAAACTGAAAAATTTTTCAAATTAAAAAAAAGATAACAACTATGCATAAGCTGCAATAAATTGAAAAAATTAGATTAGGAAAAATATATCGATTCGGCCGAATAGTACACAAATAGTAGCCACCATTTTAAAACAACAAAAAAGTTTTTTTACGCTTCTCGGCTATATTTTTAGACATAGATCTAGGTTAGATCTATATCGTTTTAAGACACAAAATATAAATCATACAAAGGTAAATTATATTGTAAGGAGTGCCAAACAATGAAATAAACACTCCCATATCACTCCCATACTCACTTCCATACTCACTCCCATACTCATCCAGTCAATAGTACAAATGCTGCAACCAACTCATTTGACTCTTTATTTTATTAACTTTGATTTCTTCATTTAGTTTTTCTAACTGCTCAGTTTAACTTATTATATAACTGTTAATTTGTCCTTTTTTTAGGATTGGCTATTAATTTTGTTTTGATCAAAACCTTAGAAAACTTATAATGCATTTTCAAAGGTATGCACAGGAGATTGGAGATATTCATTATAAAAACCAGTACAACTACTACATTGGTTGTCATAACAGCAGTTTACTTTAAGGGCCAATCAAAAATATATAAATGGTAAAATAACTTATTGTGAGCAAGTTATCTTAGATATACAGACGCTCCTTCTGTGCAAAAAATAATTGCTTCAGCAGACTATGACGGATGATTTGTTGGCAAGTGATGCCATGGTCACAGGCCATGGCTATGAGGATCCACACATTACCCAGCCGTCTTACTTTTGCTAGGTACCCATTTGGAGCTGGGTCACTCAGGGACGCCTTAGGCAGGGAACGAATCCTTGCCTTCGCATGGATTCGAACTCGTTACTATCGATACGCCAGTCCAGCACTGTGTCCTACAAAGTGCATTCTAATCAGAGACGAGTCTCACTTCATCAAAATTGAGCTTTAACCTCAAAACACGTTGGCGAGTTACATTCGACAAGATTAATAATGCAATGAAAACCTTCACTAAACCTGTCCCTGGGCATTACTTTAACTTTAAAGTCTTTTAATTTAAATTTCATCTATACTTGAATGCATATATATATATATATATATATATATATA
>MUZC01001686.1:1023285-1079477 GCA_002072015.1 Radix auricularia
TTGGGGGGGGGGCATTTGATAAAATGATACACATTCTAGATATAATGATAAATGAGCCTATTTAAAATTAGTCAAAGTATTAATGAACTTAATTGAATGCAATTCTTGACATCGCAATTCGAGTAAGCACAAAACAACTTTTCTTCTTAACTCAGTTTTTAGGGCATTAATTTTAAACGTCACAGAAAGGATACTTTATACAGTCAAGTCATGAGGATTAATATTATTGTCACTCGTGTCAATATAAATGAAAGTAGGTTAGCTTTTAGGTATCTTCGTGTAGTACTTTGGAAAGAATTCTACATAATTGTCAAATTTTTAAAAATACATTTTCCGGATGGAGCCGTTTCAATAGTGGGCATGGGTTCCAGGCGTACACGTACACATGACGTTTTTTAATATATCTAATGGATTGTAGTGGATTGTATACGTCCCAAATGAGTCTGCATTACTCCCCAAGATTTCACTTTGACCCCAAATGACGTAATTTACCCCTGTTCGCCGACCTCTGTCTTACCTCAGCCCATCAGTCAACTGAGAGATTTTTTAAAAATACATTTTAAAAATAATTATTTTAAAATATTTTTTCTATACAAAGAATTTGATTGTGATGATTAATAGTCAATGTTTAATGTTTACGTATTAAAATAAAATATAATCAAAGGATGTTACCACAGATCTTTTTTTTAAGGCGGTTTAAACGTTTTTAAAAAACGGACCGGTTCAAACGGATACCTACAAATAAAAATTATAAAAGTTTTTGTAGATATTAATATTACCCCAAAAGGAGCGGATTCTAGCGAATTTCATATGCCAACAGTGATTCAGCATTATCCCCAAGAGTTACCCTTTCACCCCAAATTATAATTTATCGCTGTTCACAGATTCCTCGTTTAAATCGCCCGATAGCGGTGGAAGACAAACTGTCATTATAAGATCAAAATCAATTTGAGGAATCGTCCTGTATCTATCTTTATATTTTATCAACAATGAAATGATCCTTGTAATATCATTAGTCACTCTCACGAAGTTGAAGGTTAATCAAATCAAAGAGTTTTTGCCATTAACGCTGTATTGTTTGTTAGCTGTTTTGCTATGTCTTGGCAACTACAACAATTTCAAAATTATTTTTTTTACAAAATAAGACGAATTCATATTTAATCTTATAAGGCTTTAGGCTAAGGCCATGTAGGGGCCAATTTCGGTATCATGTAAGTTCGGGGAAATTCACGTCAAAACGGGAAAAGAAGCACCGGTACTTGGTGAAATGCAAAAATTCCTGTCGGTCGTCAAATACAAAAAGTTTGAGAACCACTGTCCATTTATTTAATGTCGTTTTACATACTTTCACGCGTGTTACGATATTACACTGGAAACCAACTTTAAAAAATACTTAAATGATAAATTAAGTGATTTAAACATAGTTCAACAAAATGTTACACTGAAAACTAAATTTTTATTGGTATTATAGTACCAATGTATAACAATTCAAATAATGCTTAAATAAATGATTAGGTAACTTCTATTTTATAATAAACTTATAATATATATTTATTTTACTGGGTGTATCAGGGTCTATTTTCATGAGAACAGTCACTTTTAAAAACCAAAGTTAAGGAATTACAAAGCCCGTTCAACAAGACGTATATCATAATGTTCGGGTGGAGCTGTAATACCAAATACATGTTTCAGAGGAGGTATATTGTTTGAATCTTTGGGGAGACATTCGAATCTTTGAAATACAGCAGAAATAATCAAGAAAAGTTCCATCTTAGCCAAAGATTCACCAAGACAAAGTCTACGACCAATAGAAAACGGAATAAGATGTTCATCTGATTTCAGATTGCCTTGGTCATCCAGAAATCTTTCAGGTCTAAAGTTCTGAGGGTCTCCCCAGATTTTCTCATCATGAAGTACAGAATCAAGGCTTGGTATGATGTGGGTGCCTTTTGGAATAAAATATCCATGGATTGTCGTGTCTTCAGTGCATTGATGTGTAACATTAAAGGGTACAATACTAGCAAGTCGCTGTGTCTCCATGATGAAAGCATTCAAATATTTCAACTTGGGTTTGTCTACCAATGTGGGTGTTCTGTTGTGTCCTACTACATCAATTATTTCTTGGTAAACTTTCTCTTGTTTCTCTGGGTAATGTAATGCGTACAAGAAACACCAAGAGATTGTTGTACTGATCGTTTCTGTTCCAGCGACAAAAAGTTCATCAATACATCTGGCCAGATTATCTTCACTAAGTTCAGTCGGTTGTCCTAATACACTTTTCTTCTTCATTTCATCGATGTAAGCGACGATAAAATTATCTAAATTTTTTGGGTCATATGTTTCTTTAATTTCAGCAACCATTTCGTCAGAAAACGCCAATATCTCTTTTGCAAATGCGATTAGTTTTTTGGAATAAAATGGATCAAATGGAATATGTCTGAGATATGGCATGAAATTAGTAATTTTTGCTGAATTTAACAGTTTACCACCTTCTACGTTAACATTTAGTAGTCTCAGAAATTTTGGATCATCGAAATTAAATCTTTTCCCAAATATCATCGAACAAATGACATTGGATACACATGCATTTGTTAATTCCAAGATACATGTTGCTTCTCCATTTCTCGAGGCCAACTCTGCAGTAAAACAAGAAACCTCTTCTGTTATTCTCTCGGCTAAAATATTTTTCCCCATGCCAAGATTTCTCAGTATGCTCAATGCAGCAGTTCGTTGTTCTTTCCAAATGTTCCCGTTAGATCGTATTAATCCATGTGTTACCTTTGGTAAAACTGTAGTTAATAAGTCATCGCCTGGGCGTCCAGAAAAATATTCGCCCTGCTTTACAAGAGCCTCCTTGATGATGTCGTATCCATTCAACACAACAAATGACATTGTGCCAAGCTTGAGACTGAAGGCCGGCCCATATTGTTCTGCCCATTCCTTAAATTGCATCCTTATGTCTGCCTTCATTAAATACATGTGTCCTATCATAGGCAGTGCCATCCCTGGTGCAGGAGGGCAGTTCTTGTGGCGATGTGTTACTATGTACCAGGAATAGAGTACAGCCAGCATTAATAAAAGACAAGCTGTTGTTCCAAAGTATTCCATTTTTGATCCAATCAATGAGTCTGCAAAAATAATAATAATAATAATAATGATAATAGTAGTAATAATAATAATAATAATAATAATAATAATAATAATAATAATAATAATAATAATAAAATTAAAATGTATTATTATATCGTAATCTATACTCTAATTTTAAAGATTTTTGTAATACAGTCCAAAAGAATAAATTCACTGTGTTACGTATTTCTATTGATTTGCCATCTCTGAAATTGTTCTGTCGTACAATTTTGACTTAGAGACTTTGCAATGAATATGAAATTGGCTCTAGAGGAGCCAGTTGCGTAGCTAGAGAGTGTAGTGATGGCGGTCCACAACAGGCATCACAAATTTAGAAGGCGGTATTTGTGGACAATTAAAGTATTGTGTAAACAATTTAAATTCGTCTTATTATTAAAAATTAAGTTTTATTGAAATAACTTAAAAGTTCAAGGTTCTCCATTAATAAACTAAACAATTCTGAAACATTTTTCTAAAAGACATTTTCAATCGTCTTTGAAATATTACCTGGTAAAACAAGATCAGATTCTGGAATTTAACTCAGTTCAATGAAGTCTTTTTCTTTTCTATGTTCTCTCAATATTTGGGAGCCCGTCTTTTTTTAAATTAATGCAAACCCATTTCGTGGAATTAAGAGATGTACTACTACAGAGATATAGAGATTTCAACTAGAGGCCGTGCTAAAAAGACAAAAAATGAGTGGATGTGGTTCTATCATTAGAGCAAGAAGTATACGAGAAACGTTTTTATCCATGGATGGAATAATAAAGTAAAATTAAATAATGCGCTTACGCAGTGGCGTAGCGTGGGTATGTGCCACCCGGGGCAGAACCCTAATTTGCCTCCCCCTTCCTCCCAAAAAAAAAAAAATACAAACAAGCTTTGTAAAAGCTGTAAAGAAATTAAAGTTTTTCTTAGAAAGTAAAAATAAGAACACTGTTGATTTTTATGCTAGAAATGAACAGAAAAGATTTCATTTCTTGAGTAAAATTTTTGTATCATGGCACAACCTTTCATGTAGGCAAGTTGTCAGTCATGTCATACTCAACAGCAAATAATTGCTATAGATTATTCAATTTTAGTGTATACATTATTTATCGTAATTAATTTTTCGTTTAATTTTTTTAAAGGAAGCTACCTTAAAACTTTGCACTGGTTAAGAAAGTAGTAAGCAATGTTCTATTTAATTATATTATGTTAGGCAAGGTAACTAAATAATAATTTACTTGAAAACATTGATGGTTCTTTAATTAATTAGTGTTTTTTTTTTACCTTTCATGTAAAATATTCCTAGCTTCAAGATGTCATGTGAGATATTTTGAGTAATCTAATTCGAGGGAAAATTTCAAAGTCCAGTAAATTGGCTGATGTGAGAAAATCATTTCTGTTTTCCAAATTCCATATAACTGCCGAATTTTCACATTAACTTCTACAGTAATCTCATCTTATGAAGAATACAACTTTCTTCTCAACTATTTTTCTACATAACATATTCGCTTCGATCGCCAAATAGTTCCTCTTTTGTTCTTGGATTGCAAATTCCAATAAAAAGAATGAGGTCTCCTCATTTATTTTAGAAAATGTCAAATCATCTTTAAAGTGGCGTATTAGTTTCTCCGTGAGTAGCCTCTACAAAGCATTTTAGTACTATGCGTTTGTAAATAACTTCGGCAATCATTGGCTTCATAAAATGCATGTTTCCAAATGTCAAAAATAGATTTAATTGTTACTAACAAAGTTCATGCATCTGTTCATGTGTTGAGCTTTGTGTCTGCCTCGCTAAGTTTTTCCTACTGAATTGAACTGAACTGTCCCGTAACCCGACGCTGTGTCGTCGGGGCACCATTTTGAGCTGCACACTAACTCATGCTTTAGTCGCGGTTCTGAGCTGCCTTCTGGGAGTCGCTAAATGACAGGCCGGTCCACTCTTTGATATCTTCCTCCCATCTCTTCCTTCGTCTGCCTCTTTTTCTTCTTCCCTGGACTGTGCCTTGCAATATGATCTTTGATAGATCTCCAGGTCTTATCACGTGTCCGTACCATCGTAATTTCCTCTTTCTAATTGAGGTAAAAAGGTCCTCGTGTAAGTGCCAATGACAGCACTTACTTTATCGCGGACCACTTTGTTCGTGATGTGCGCCGTGTAGGAGATGTTTCGTACCTTTCGAAAACTTCTCATCTCTAGCGCATTAATTCTTCTTTTTAGGTATGCAGTGAGCATCCAAGCCTCACAACCATAAAGGAAGAATGACATCGCCAAAGAGCGCATTAGTCGAATCTTTGATCTCAGGGAGACCTCCTTGCTTTGACAGATGTGTTTTAAGTTAACTTAATGCTGCATTTTTGGGGGGCCATTCTGGCAAGTATTTCTGGCTTTGAGCCTTCATTGGATATTATAGCCCCTAGATATTTAAAGGTAGGGACCTCCTCGAGTGTTTGCTCGTTTATCCGAATTTGACTTGTGAATTTACTGTTTGCAATGATCTTGGTCTTTTCTGCATTGATTTCCATGCTATAGGCCTTTGATGTCTTCTCTAGCTTTGCAAGGAATTCTCTTAGTTCGTCCTCGCTGCCAGCTATGTTTTTCTACAGACTTCAAAATAACATAAAATGGCTACATGGTATATTAACTATTGTTTATCCTAAAGTCTCTTTAATCCCTTGTTTGTAGAAGCAGTTAGATATTCCCAGCGGTGTATAGACATGGAAAAAGAAGGCTAACAAAGTTTAATTGTACTAAAATAGTCCTATGTTCTTTTCATTTGCAGCATCATGTAAATGAATTAAGGATTAAAACTTTTTGAGAGATATATGATATTGAGATTTTATGTTTGTTTAGTCTTTATTTAATTCATGTATACTTTCCAGCCACGAAAAAGTATTAACACGTTGGGTCTCTACAGTCCATTATAATAAGAACATCATTTATTTTAAGTTATTTGAGATGAGTCGTTTGCAGATTCAATTATACTTCATTCAAATCTTTGAAAACTTCTACAGTTACTACTTTGTTCAATCTTCACTACATCACACAAATAGACTTGTTTGGTCCTTATGGAAAAAATATGAAATACCATAAACGATATTTGGTATCTTGTTCCTGAAAGATGATTTTTCACGAAGTCGTCTAAAATTTCCATGAAATTAGTTTGAATTTGAGATGATAAGTTTTAACCCTTTTTGTATATGATGTGCTTGGAGTGCTCAAACGTAGTTTTCGAGCAAATTCATTCGTTTCAGAATTTTGCATTTATTTGCAACAGTATTTTCCTCTCTGTGACCTAAAAAAATTCACTATTTTGCCTCGATTGAAATAAATGAAAATTTCTAAAGAAAATTTCTTGCCATTTTGTCTTATTTTCTTTCACAATAACGAATTATTATTATTTTATTTTTAGATAGGATTTCTAATGCCTTCCGATCGCAAATAACTTTGTTATGTCAAGCACTTATTCGTGAGGGGCTACTTTTATGTTTGACAAGTTTAAATTCCGTTAGATAAACAATTTTGTTCATTTTTGTTTATGATACAAAACAAAAGACTTACAAATAAGATAATGAATCTTTGCAATTGGAAGAATAACTCATATAAGCACTCCAAGAGTTTTCACTCTGCTATCTTATCTTAGATATACAGACGCTCCTTCTATGCAGAAGATAATTGCGTCCACAGACCATGAGAGATGATCTGTTGGCAAGTGATGTAGCAGTCACAGGCCACGGCTATAAGGGTTCCACGCATTACCCCAGCCGCCTAACTATTGTCTAGTTAGGCACCCATTTGGAGCTGGGTGACTCGGGGACTCCTCAGGTCCCGAGAACAAATCCTCACTTTCGTGTGGATTTGAACTCGTGACCATCGGTATGACAGTCGAGAGCGCTACCTCTCGACCACCACGTCCCACTAGTACTATTACGATAGTGTCCTGTTCGTACAATTATTAAGCCTGTGTGTTTTCAGCTGAGTAGCATTTGTATTAGCAGACAAGAATTATTTTGGCGTGTAAAGATATGGCATTACAAACATTCACATGTTTTAATATAGTTTGTTCATTTCTATTTTTTTAATCTCGGGTTTTCTTTTCGTTTATTAAACTTTATTTAAACGTTTTTCAATTTTAGAAACTAATTAACAAGTATTTTCTGCCCCTCCCCAAAACATATACTACTATTTATACAGTAAAAGCGGCTGTCAAATTTGAAGAATCAACTGTTACCACAGCATCAGTGTCGAGTTTTCATACTTCTTGAGCCTCTGCTTTTGTCAGTACAGTAACATTTTTTATCAAAAGAATTTATAGTATATAAGTAGTTTAATGTTTGACGGATGAAGCATTCACATACTTTAGGATAGTTCTTTTTTAAAAAAAAACGTTATTTAATGTTTGTATTTTCTTTTATTGCGATAAAAAGCTCTACTTCCTTGTAAAATTTTCCTTGATGTAAACTAATTAAGGACTAGGAATTTGCCGCCCCTAGCCAAGTGCCACCTGGGGCATTTGCCTCTTTCGCCCCTTAGCTACGCCAATGCGCTTAAGCGTTGCATGTCCTTGCAAGTAAATATTCGTGTTTAATAACATATAACCTACTACATTAGGAATTTGAAAATCTAAAAAAAAAATTATTGACATTCATAAAGAACAGTTCAATATTGAAAGAAAAGGGATCCATATATTTATGGCTGCACACGTCTTAGCTATTGCGGGGCCATATGCGGTTTAGTGTGTGAAAAGGGATTGGGGGGCGATCAGTTCTGGGTAGGGATAAGGATAATAAGTAAAAATGCTGGTTAGCGGGGCATATGAAAGCGCGAGGCCCACTACGACCTCAATAACGTTCGTTAAAAAAGTATCTGGTATTTTTTTATGCAAATGTGTATTTGTTTATATATCATCATATGCGGCATCTTTTATCACTGCAAACATAACTAGGGCATGCAATGATAAAAATGTTCTCTAGCTTTACACTCGTCTCAATCACAATATTTACTCATTTATTAATTTGTCATTTAGATATGTTTTTAGTGTGAAGACATGTAAACGTCTTTAAATAAAGTGTTTGTATTCACATATTTAAGTTGAACTTTTATTTAAAGTTGTGCGTTTTGATGTGACTTCAAATGTATGACTCCCCCCCCCGACCCCGGAGTGTGACGTCATATATAGATGGCATCTAAAAGGGCGGTGAATTGGAGACCGCCATGGGCGTCAAAACTTCTAGCTACGCCGCCGAGAAAAGCCATACAGTGTGGTTATTAAATCATTATATTTAGAGTTAAGCAGCTTAGAATATCTTTTGTGTAATAAATAAACATTAAGTCTTGTAGAGGAATCATATGGAAAACTTCATTCGTTGGTCAAAGCCCTTTAAAACTAAATGAATCTAGATTATTTTTGGTGTCAGTAAAATATTTTTGTGTTTATGTTTAATGTCTCATATCTGATATTTTAAATTTTAAACACAACCGCAGCAGTAAAATAGAAACAACATTTTTCTTTTCTTTAACCATAGTGGTATTCAAACCCTGGAGGCTATTATTCTTCACATTGGTTTAATCCTTTGATGTAAACGACGGAATAATATATTGTTATTGTTGACATTAAATCAATAAAATTACTTACTGTTAAGCTTGGACTTAGAAAAACATCTCAACAAATGTGTTATACCTTTGAAATCCTGCCTTAATTTTATCGTGGCGTTCGTGTTTAAGAGTTAAGGTAAATATATCTGGACCAAGTATTCCTTTACTAACAAAATTTGAAACTTACCTGACTTCTTCCTAAAGTATAATAGCTCTTCAATGCATATACTAAAAAAAACCACAGGGATTCTAAAAAAATAGTTTGTGCATGTTTTCTAACCTGTACGTAATGGATTATTAGTTCTAACACATGATACAAGGCGTATAGTATAGAAATGCTGTTGCTTATATTTAAGTATTCCGATGTTCATTCTAAACAGATTTTTAAAAAATGTCAATGTTTATTATGTGCTCTTTTTTTTTTAATGGCTGAGAATTGTATCAACACCGGTCACAAGAGTCTATAGGCGACCTTGGATTATTTTGTTGTAGGTTTTCATGACCTTTATTTAGTTCAACGCACCAGTGACCAAGGGGCCGTCCATTAAGTACGTCACGCTCCAGAGGGGGAGAGGGGGTTTAAGAAAGTGTGACAGTCTGGGACAGGGGGAGGGAAGGAAAGCGTCCGACCATGTGTGACGTCACGGTGTTTTATGTTAAATTTTAATTATTTTGTTAATAACAAATATATTTTTGTACGAAAGTTTGACGTACTTTAAGGGGGGAGGGGGGTCCGAGATTTTTTACTGTCTGTGACATTGGGGAGGGGGAGTTAAAATGGTCAAAAATAACGTGACGTACTTTATGGACTGCCCCTAACTCTTTTATGTTTAAAAAATTTCTACTATACTATCAGCATCTTTTTTTTTTCTAAGTTAAGCCAACACACATCTGTGAAACAACCAAGCTAACACCATCAAATGTATACAATCAATTTATAAAGCCTAATATTTCATTGTCATAAACTGTCATAATCATTTGTTAAAGTGTTCAGCTATTGAATGTTTCTATTGTCAATTTTATTTACAGTAGTATTTTCCAGATGAAAGCATGTACTGAAATATTTTTTAAAAATTGGGGGGGGGGGGGGCGGGGAGTAAACACTTGGTTTCAACGAATAAGACCCTAAGATTGGAAAAACACTTATATTAGGCTTAAACTTCAATATGCCGACAGGATATTGTAGGCCTTCATTTTATTTTAATTTAGTTTTATAGATTCTCTTCTAAAAGTTTAGAAATAAATCTCATTTTCAAATTCAATTCCACGAAAAAGTAAAAAAAACATACAAAAACTCAAAACTCCTCCATTTGTTAGTTTCGCATGCATCAAGCAATGTAGGGAGCACCACTACTCTATATACTTTTCACGTTGGTCTGGATGGTAATGCCTCTTCTGTTCCAGATATTCGGGTACAACCTGTACAAAAGTGGAGCTGGCCCTGGCAATTCTGACATTCACTTCATCATCGATGGTGACATTTTGATGACAGTGTGCTGCCTAGGTATGTGATGCGTTTCACTGCGTTGAGTTTCTGGCTGTTGACAGTCACGTTCGGCTCAACGTTATGTTTTCCAGGCGCGAGTTGATAAAGGACTTTGGTCTTCTTTGTGTTAATTGTCAGACCAAAGTTTGTGAAGGCGTTGGAGAACAAGTTAACACTGCGTTTCATGTCATCCTCTGAGATAGCATTGAGGGTACAGTCGTCAGCAAATAGCTCGTCCCGGATTGTGCCTGTCCTGATATTGGTTTTTGCCTGAAGCCTCCGAAGATTGAACAGTTTGCCATCTGTACGGTACCTCAGTTTGACACCAACATCCTCGTTTCTGAAGGTCTTTGTCACAATAGCAGAAAACATGATGCCAGGCAACGTTGGCGCCTGGACGCATCCATGCTTGACACCGTTTGTGGCTGGAAAGGTTCAGATGATTCTCCTCTGTCCTAACTCTGGCCTGCATGCCTTTGTGGAATTGTATCAAGGCAATTTTAAATTATATTATATTATATTTTATTATATTACATATATATATATTAAATATATATAAGAAAAAGACTTTTTCTTTGGATACTTCGGATTCCACCGCAGCTAAGTTCCTTCATTTTTCATTTTTTATTTTCGTTTTGTTTGTGTCTTGTATGTTCGTTGATAAAGGCTCTTTGCCGAAACGTTCGCTGTTTTGTTACGTCCGGTCAGGCTAACCCATACCTTGTTTACGTCTTTTCCATTGAATGTTGCAATTAGAGCGGAATAAAAACTTCCATGTGAGCGTTTTAAAAGCTAGTCTTAGTATGGTAATAATAAAAAATAGGTTTTTTTTTAATTTTAAAATTGGAATTTGTTAGTTTGACACCGATTTGCCATGTTTTTTAAAAAAATGTTCATTAATAAACCTCTTTCTAGTTTTCCATATGTCATGTTTTAATATTGC
The DNA here is from genome assembly GCA_002072015.1 of Radix auricularia. Lineage (NCBI taxonomy): Eukaryota > Metazoa > Mollusca > Gastropoda > Lymnaeidae > Radix > Radix auricularia. The sequence continues at coordinate 1,034,425 of MUZC01001686.1, forward strand.
CCTAGTCAAGTTGTCCTTCACGGTCTAAGAATTTACAGATCATATCTACTCGAATGTAAAAATGTAACACGGATTCTCAAAGTGGCTTAGTTTATTAGAGTAATGGTTTTTTTTAATTGTAACCAATTATTGAAACGGAAAGTTTTGTTTTTTTCAATTATAATAAATTTTTATATATTTCATTTCAAAAGAAGGTTACTTATATTCTCCTATATTATACTTTAATTAGCTACATTAACTTTTCCAATGTTATTGTTACACAGCACACAGTACATTATTTCAATGGGCTGAGAATCCTGTGGCACATTTGTCCCCAAAGCTAGAAACGACCTCTTTTATAGTCGACTGTGACCTATATTTAGTGACTACTACATGCCGACCAAAATGTCACTGACACATTGTAGGGCGCGAGGTCATGTCTGTATGTCTTTGGGTATGTGTGTGAGAGAGGTAGAAGGAGAGAAAGAGAAAGAGAGAGAAAAAGAGAAGAGAGAGAAAAGAGAGAGAGAGAAACCCTAAAAAGCCCGGAATGCTGTGTCAGAGGCTTTTAGTTTACAAAAGACTTGATAAACTATTAGGACTTTGTCAGATCATTTTACAAAAGATTTGATACACTTGTAGAATTGCTAGACAAGTTTTTTTGAAAACTCTGCTGGAACGCTTTTAATCTAACCATTAATTATACAGTATAGTTAATTTAATGAATGTTACATTTTAATTTTATAGATTTATTATAATGCCGGAGTTCATTTCTTGGAAAAATTTATTGAACACGTACAGAATTCGAGTTCATTTTAGAATTACTAGGAAGCAATCAGTAAATTTTTGGAACAAGAATGTGTAAAGCTTCGTTAAAATTTGTTTTATCTTCAACTATAATATTTAATTGCTAAAATGTGTACTGATTTTACGCATTAGTGTAATGGGAGAAGAAATATTTTAAAATGCGCAAAATATGCAAGCAACGCCTCTGGGCACGTTTACTCAATCATTAGCAGTACCAAAGCTAAAATTACGGTTAGTGTTGTAGACCAAACCGAATAAAAATTACAAATGGAAAATTCAATTTAAAAAACACAAACATTTATATTCTTGCTATGTTCATCTGATCATCACTTAATCCAATTAACATGATGTGATTGAACTCAACTTTTGCCTTATATAATAGAACTATTACGTAGATGTATTAATTATTTGTTCAAAGTTGTTGTTGTTGTTGTTTGTTTGTTTTTTTTACTAATTGCTCATTATTATACTTTTTTTCTCTCTAATTTTTAAACATTCCCTTCATAAATAAAAATTATGTTATAATCAATTTAACATTTTTTCATAAGATGTTTTGACTGAAGTCTTTATTACTTCCTACAAAAAAAAAATATTTTTTTTTAAAGTAAAATATTGTAAATAATTGAATTTGAGATTTTAATTGTGAAAAATACACTATATACAAAAATATGTGGCTGATGCCCTATAGTTACAATTAGGCTAGGACAGGGGTTGCTTCTCCCGATTTGGTTGAGACGGAGAATGCGCCGTTAAATGTCGAACAAATAATGAACCCAACTGGTGGACATCAATCTGGCGTCAGGAATACGACTGATGATCTCCAGCAAGTGCCCCGACTTTGCGCGACTCTCGGCAAACATCCAAGAGAAAGGCAGCCACTAATTTATGGACTCTGGACTGCTAAGTTACATGGACTGCGTTTGTGAAGCAGATTATAATTTAGTTAATTGTTTTGTTCTCAGTGTACGAATGCCACTTCAAAATATCCTTATGCTGTACGTGTGTAACATGCATGATATTAGGAAACTGTTAGGTTTATATGTTCAAAATAGTAGAACTATAAATACAAAACAAAAAAAAATTAAAATGCTTTTTCTGTAATGAAGCATTGTGTTTTCCTACAAATTATTATGATGACGTCAATATATTCTCGCGTTAACTATTACGATATGTAAATTTTTGATAGTAGGTCTAATCATTCCGACTTTCAGTGAAAGGTTTTTTACGACCGTAGCAAAAATATATTTTTTTTATGCGGATGTCAATGGCCCAAAGGTTGTGTACCCAATTACATAACATAATTGCTGATTTCATTATATTTTAATTAATAAGCAAATTATTATTTTCATTGTTTAAAACTGAATGTAGTCTATATTTATATAATTTTTAATTTATGTAATAGACATAACATTTCTATAAATCACAATTAATATTGGTTAAAAACACATTTAAAAAAAAACTACGGTAGTAAAAACTACAAGGGTTTTCTTACAAAAATATTTGTATGAAAAAGTTTCTTTTATAAATTGTCCTGTATATTATTAGTGTGTAGAAAACAACGATGCCACAATGCTCTGTATACAGCACAGATACAAAAGTGTTTTTGGAATGTCAAAAAGTATTTTAAAATAAAACAATAACAAAAATTTAAAGTCTTTACATATTTTGCTGTATTTATTAAGTATTTGACGTTAAAAAGCCCTTTCAACAAATCTTATTTCGTACGAAACAGGTGAAGCTGTAATACCAAAAATCTCCCTCAGTGGTGGAATATTGTGTGGATCTTGTGGGAGACATTTGAATCTCTGGAAAATTGAAGAAATAACCAAAGATTCACCAAGACAAAGTCTACGACCGATAGAAAACGGAATAAGATGTTCATCTGATTTCAGATTGCCTTGGTCATCCAGAAATCTTTCAGGTCTAAAGTTCTGAGGGTCTCCCCAGATTTTCTCATCATGAAGTACAGAATCAAGGCTTGCTATGATGTTGGTGCCTTTTGGAATAAAATATCCATGGAGTGTTGTGTCTTCAGTACATTGATGTGTAACATTAAGTGGTACTATACTAGCAAGTCGATGTGTCTCCATGATGAAAGCATTCAAATATTTCAAATTGGGTTTGTCTACCAATGTGGGTGTTCTGTTGTGTCCTACTACATCAATTATTTCTTGGTAAACTTTCTCTTGTTTCTCTGGGTAATGTAATGCGTACAAGAGACACCAAGAGATTGTTGTACTGATCGTTTCTGAGCCAGCACTAAAAAGTTCATCAATACATCTGGCGAGATTATCTTCACTAAGTTTTGTCGGTTGACCTAATTCTTTTTTCTTCTTCATTTCATCGATGTAAGCGACGATAAAATTATCTAAATTTCTTAAATCATAAGTTTGTTTAATTTTGGTAACCATTTCATCAGAAAACGCCATTATTTTCTTTGCCACTGTGATTATTTTTCTGGCATAAAATGGATCAAAAGGAACGTATCTGAGATAAGGCATGACGTTTGAAAGTTTGGCTGAATTCATCAATTTCACTACCTCAGTGTTTAATTTCAATAATCTCCGAAATTGTGGATCATTTAAACTAAATCTTTTCCCAAATATCATAGAACAAATGACATTAAAAACACACGCATTTATCAATTCTTTAATATCTGCTGGTTCTCCATTTTTCGAGGCCAACTCTGCAGTAAAACAAGAAACCTCTTCTGTTATTCTTTCAACTAAAGTATTTTTCCCCATGCCGAGATTTCTCAGTATACTCAAAGCAGCAGTTCGTTGTTCTTTCCAAAGATGTCCAGTTGATCTGATAATTCCATTTCTAACTTTTGGCAACGCTAACGTAAAGAGGTCATCGCCTGGGCGTCCAGAAAAGTATTCGCCCTGCTTTACTAGAGCCTCCTTGATGATGTCGTATCCATTCAACACAACAAATGACATTGTGCCAAGCCGGAGACTGAAAGCCGGTCCGTATCGTTCTGCCCATTCCTTAATTTTTTTTCTTGTATCGGCCTTCATTAAATACATGTGTCCTCTGATGGGTAGTGCGATCCCTGGCGCAGGAGGGTAGTTCTTATTTCGGTTTGTTGCAATATACCAGGAATAGAGAAAAGCCATCATTAATACCAGACAAGCTGATGTAGCCAGAAATTCCATGCTTGACCTCGTCAATTTATGTCTGGGAAAATAATATAAATGTTTTGTTATTTTTAATTTTTAATGACAAAAGCATGAGTTTACATCAGGATTATTCTGCTGTGGGTACATTTTTTCTTTTCTTTATTTCACAATTTACATTAGTCTTTTATTCTTATCTTATGTATATAAACGCTCCTTTTATGCTGAAAATAATTGCGTCCACAGACACTGACGAATGATCTGTTGGCAAGTGTTGCAGCGTCCCGTGACCATCGATACGCCAGTCGAGTGCTCTACCACTCGACCACCGTATCCCATTCAGTATACAATAATCACGAACTTTTAAAATGTAATAACAGACACTGTTAGAGCCGTTTTGGAACGTACAAATAAACAATGAGAGGTTCAATTAATCATCAGGTAAACTGTTTTGTTGAGTATTTTAGAGATTGAATTTATTTAGATTTGACTTTGCACATGGAACATGTTTGCCTTGTAAATACGCCACAAGATGGCCTTGTAGTACTGACTCATTTCTAAAGAATTACTTACATAAGAGAACGAAAGTTGATCGTTCATCATTGACAACTCTTATGAACAGAAGTCTAAAAACTAATTACAACGCGGGGCGCAGATTGTGCAAAGAAAGAGGGAAAAGAACCTACTCAAACTACAGCACGAAGAATTTAGAGCATCGCAAATTCCGTTAGTTAAGTGGGGAAGCCGCCAATGCATTGTTGGTCTCTAGACTGTAGTTGTTGTTACCTGCAACACACCCTACCCCACCCCACCCCAGCGTGACATCCGCATTCTGTGATTGGCCGAACCTGCGAAGGGTCATTCGTCATGCATATTTACACTCTGCTTGTTCTTTGTTCTAAGTATATCAGAACAAAAATAATATAATATAAAAATTTCATTTAGATTTTTAATTTTTGTTTTAATGAAACATTTATTTCCAAATTTAACAATTTTATGCGGAATTTCGAAAGTAATTATTTTTCTTGCGCTACTTTCTAAAATTAGTAGAGTCACGGACAGGACGGACATGACGTACATTGCTTATTATGTATATTGATGATTTTGTCATCTTTTTGCAAGAAAATCATGCATTTCCCAGAATTTTTTTTTTAATTCATAATTTGACAATTATGTAAGGGATATTTGATATATTTTTGTCAGGTGAAAAATGTAGCTAAATGTGAGTAAACAAAATTACATAAAAACATTTTTCATTTAAATGAAAAATATTTACAAGAGAGGATATGTTAGGTCTTTTTGGCCTTCTCACAAATTTCAATCTATTGTATACCCAAGTAGATGGTAGAAACGTATTTTAAAATAATTAAATCCAAATAGTTTTGATTGTTCTTATAAACTATTTTTATATCAATCAATAAACCAATTAATGACCATGATAAAAACTACATTACTTCTGCGCATTTCTCAGAAGTAAGTTTGATTATTTCTATTACCAAACTTTATCATTGGTGCTTAAAATGTATGACCAAATTCTTTAACTGCAAATACTCAAATTCAAAGGCAATTAATAAAACAACCATTCTACACAATATACATAAGATATTTTTTTTAGCAATTTAACGACTTTGATACAAATGGCAGTAGAAATTGAAGATTTTAAAGTCATTCTGCTCTCCTGCGTGCTCTGGTTCAAATCTGCATACTGAACTTAAAAGAATTTCTACACTTGCAACAGACCACAACTGATCAAAACCTAACGAAACCCTCTTCCCTCTTCTCTATTGTTGTTAATGGTTCCGTGCTGTGAGGGAAATTTATTGAAACGATTTACAACTTTAGTATATACTTTTTAATAATAAAACACCCACACCTCGCAGCGCATTGAAACTTTTGGATTATAAAGATAAAGCATCATGGATTTTAATATCCAGTTCATAAATTTAGCAGTCTGCCTTATCGTAACGAAAAACCTAAGACATGTACTTAAGGAGGATTTGGCTAACATTTGGAAACCACGTAACAAAAACTGTTGGAAAGTTCAATTCGGTGACTGACAGTGACTTCATGTCATTGATATAAGTACGTCCGTTGGTTTTGGTTAGCACATAGAAGCCGCCTCAGAAGTTTCATGTTAATCAGATAAATTGTGTTAGCCAGAGTTTTTAAAAATACACGATGGGTGCCATTCAAATTGTGCAAGTTGTATCTTCAGAGGTCTAAAGATTTTATTCAATTATGATAAATATGTTTTCCATTTTTATCCAGATCGTTCATTCAGTTTTCAGGGACATTCACACTGTCTCTATCGAAGAACTCGTAATGTAAGCGAAACGTATACTTTAGAATCAGAGCGTTGTAAGTCAGTTAAATGTATGGAAGCCTCCTATTGGATTGGAAGTGGCGCAACAGTTGAAAAGCTATTTGCACATGGTATAACAATTATTAATTTTTAGTAGTATTTGGTGACTGGTTATCAGACAATAATTAATACTTGTGATGTGTTCTATCATATATGACATACTTTGATGTGCTATACTTTCTTTTATTAGTGTTAAAGTGTGAATTAATTTGGGACCGATATTCGGGCGCTTATGAGGTTTTACATGTGCAGTTCACTGATTCTCTCCCTTATTGATCTCTCTTTTTGCTTTCTAAGTTATGAATCTTTAATTTTTATACCAAACTCCTATCTTTATGGTGCATTTCTAAGTTAGAAGGGGATTTTGAAGCACCCGGTCCACGTTTTAGTCATATTAATGCAATTTACTTGAACTAATAAGTTTTAATTTATATTCTACTTTTTAGTCCAATTATAAAAACGTGTTATTTTTAAATCTTTTTTTTTTTTACTTTTCTTTTTATTTTCCTTTTTTTTTAGTCCCACGATAAAACATGGTTCTTAAAAATCATGTTTACCTCTGTATTTTTATACTAAACACCTCATAAGCGCCCGCCATCATTTTAATACTACGGGAATGTGATTACTGGGCAAACTCATGTTGCATCCGAGTGTAAATAACAGCAGACGTATACATATGCTATGAATAGATATACAAAGAATGCATGCATTTAATTACGGTACATTTGATCTATATGAAGCTTTGATACAATTTATTGTCATCCAAGATATATCTGTGGTAAAATTTTAAGATCTCTGGGGCCATTAGAAATGTTTTAAATTTACGTTAGAAAATTTGAAATTTTGCGGACAGACCAAAAAAATATGAACGAAAGCAAGCTAATAAAAACTTGGTAAAATGAGACCATAGTGCAGAATTTCCCTTCTTCCGAGAAGGTAGCTACACACGAGTGGTGATTAAGTATAACTAAAAACAAGTGTTTTTCGATAATTATTTCTAATTTTATGCATATTTTATTAGCTTTTTGTTGTTCTTGTCTTATTCATTTAGACCAATGCTATTAATTTTTCTTATATATATTTTTGTCTATAAATGTTGTAATTTATTCTCTTCAATCTGCGTCTCTTTATTTACCATTTAAGAAGAGAAGATAATAGAAATCAACGAAGCAAACTGTACCATCAATATCGTCTAGACAACCATCTGTGTCATAGCTGAAAATAAACATGAAATTTACAATTATAATTACTATTAAATAAAAGTTTGACAGAATAAATTGTCAATGTGTTAATACGCCCGTTCATTCTTAAAGTAAATTTAAAAAGTCTCAAACTGGTTTTAAAAAATGATTAGTAGGAGATCAACTAAGGGGCTCAATGGAAGTGAATTCCTATCTTAACTGGGCTCAACTTCGTGTGAGATAGAACTTAGAACTTGATATTGTTTGGCCTGTGACGTATTTCCATTAATGCCAAGGCCTCACGCAGAAAATATGACCTACTATACAAAATAGACAGCAGGACGCTGTGGATTGCCAAGAAATGTCAGTTACTTGGAAGGCAAACTATTCAAGTTTCTAACATAATTTCTAATCCAAGGTTGATGACTGCCACAACTATGTAGAGCTCTTTAATTACTTTTAAACTCATATTTACCTACAAAGCTTTCAGTCATAAACTGCTATTTTAATTTTTTATTATTACTAAAATCGTACATTTATAAACAGGTCAGACGCGGACACTTTATGAAATTAACAGTGTACTTTGAGTTGATTTGGCACGAAAACGCTCATAGGTAAAGCAGAAAATGATTGGGGAGTTCAGCGTTCCACGATAGCCAAGAGAGGGTCCACAGCCTAGACCACATGTTGGAACAAGTCTCTACAACAAAATAAAGTCATAGATGGTAATATAAACAAGGTGCTCATTTAAATCAACCAAAATTAATTTCGGTATCAAATGCATCAGAGGTTCTCATATCCCATGGAAGATGATCCATTAAATGTCATTAATATTTTATTTATTTTGTACAGATAATCTTTTAATTATTTAAAGGTTAATTTATGTTTATTTTTTTATATAGAAAATTTTTCAAAACAGCAATTACTTCTCAATTTAAGGAATGTTCAAAAAAAGAAAGTTCATTTCTTTAAAAGATTTTTGTCTAAGATGAATGATCACTTCATTTGCTTAACATTGGATAGAATTATTCTAGAATTATTTCGTGTTCTTTGTTAATACTGTGCGCAACACCCATTGTCTAACGACACCTAGTCAGAAACACATGAATTTTAGACTTAAAAACAAAGATTAAAATTGTTATTTACTCATTAGATAAGGATATTCTACTTGTACCCTCACTGTACTCATGTGACAATACTGGACTCAAACCTGTTCATTGATTTGAATATTCCTTAGCTATATTGACAACTTTCAGTTTAGTTGTCCTCAACACATCTTTAATTCAACGTTTCTCTCACTAAACAGCACACGAGATCTAATGTGTTGACATATCAAATATAACAGGGATTCTCATAATTCTCAATTTAGAAAAGTATTCGGATCACCTCGTAAATGTTTTTTTAAATATATATATATATATTGTGTAACATATCATTGTAATAAGGGTTAGAGTTAAAGTATTTGCTTATGTTTTCGTTTACATTTTAAACTTTTGAAATATGATATAGTACAAATAGGAAATTACTTCCATTGGCTTTGAATTTGAATGCTATCGTATTACTGATATCAAAGTCACAAGTCAACCTTGGTTTTTAGAGTGAACTATGACCTATTTTTTATGTATCACCTGTGACTCAAATATTCAGCGGGTAGAAAAGGTGGGATAACATTTAGGAGACTTAGAGTGCATCAAACAAAAGAAGGGCTGCTTGTCTTCGTCTTCAAAAATTAATTTGATGTCTAACTTATTTAACATTACATTAACATTAAAAGAACCCTGAAATATTTTAACGCAGTCATTTATCTCTGACGTGATTGGAAAGGATTAATAATATAATAAATATTTACTATCTTGCATTATTTAAAACAGCTGAATTTTTATGAGATAAAACTTATGTAACGTTTGAAAAACACAGTTTAACACTGAGACGTGTAGTTTCAGAGAGAGAGGCAGCTAAGATGGACAAGACAGGTGTGCCGAGAAGAGTAGAGACGATAGTGATACGACTATACGAACAGGTGTAGATTCAGATGGATAGGTCACACGGATGGCTGACCTCCCACCTAACATTGTGGTTTTAAGTCATGTGTGATTTTGTACCATTGGTCAAATGATGACTGACCTACCAACTTTTATTTTGGCCTACAATAATGTGTGATTTCGGTTTTTCAACGCTTTGGCCTCTTAAATTTAATAGGAAAGTGTTATTGATTCGGACAAATGTTCAAAATGCAACTACTCCAGATTAATAACTGTTAAAATAAAGAAGGCTAAAATCTTATAACAATATTTTTGTCAATGGTCAATTGTAATTTGTGACGGTAGCTGTAATTTGTAATAGAATAATAACAGTAAAAGAAAAACTGCTGGTCACTTGTAATAAAAACTAAAATTCCTTTGGGGCCGTCCATAAAGTAAGTCACGCTATTTTTGACAAATTTCAAGCTACATTTTTCGACAAATGTCAGTCACCTAAACTCTAAAACTTTCTAAAACTAACAAAACAAAGAACATTTTCGAATGTGGGTTTGTCCCAGACAGGATTTAATTTTTATTTTAGGGGGGGGGGGTTGGGGGTGGTATACAACACTCCTTCCAAGCCACCGAGTTTTTTGTGCTGGACCTCGCGACTTGTGGGGTAAAGTCAACATATTTTTTTTATATTTTGGGGTAACGCGTTAAACAAGTTTGCCGACCCATAATTTAGTGTAAAGCTGACGTCACATTTTTTCAATCCCTCCCCGTCCCCTCCGTCACACTTCGTCCCAAATGGTAGACACCCTACACCCTCCCCCCTTTTAGATGCGTGGCGTCATTGTGCCCCTCAGTCGGCACAGGCATGCTTTAAGGTTGAGAGTAGTTTACTTTGTACACTATCTTCCAGAAACCAATCACAGAGTGTGACTTGTATATCATCACCGAATCCTTGATTGCCAAAAAAAAAAACCTCTAACATCTCAGTTTCAGAATCAGAAAGCTTTTAACACAACTAAAATTAGCAATGTTTATGGGCAGATGGAATCAATCTTTGGGTTTTTTTTACAATGTATTGGTTTATGAGAAAAGCGAACCAGTATGGTAGATTTTCGTATCCTGCAATAATTTTACTTTTTTAAAACTTTTAAATAACTGGTTTAGTAGGACTTATGGTCATGATCAATACTTAATTTTAAAAAAAAAATTATTATTTTTAATAAATCTTTTTTGCTTACCGAAAAAAGAATCAGAAAATTAAAAGTTTGCAAAACATAGTAATCGGAACCAATCGCTCTTTTCTACGTGTAAAATGTAAATATAATGTAAATGTAAATGTAACACTATTTTGAAAACAATGAGTCAATATTTTCGATATGAACTTTAACTTGTTCGCGAGCCGCAATGTCAACCAAAAAAAAAAAAAAAAAGCCGCATGCGATTCTCGAGCGGTGGCTTAGCCACCGTAGCTCTAGTGCAGTGGTTCCCAAATATTTTTGACCCATGGTCCCCCCAGTGAAAAAAAAAACTACATAAATGAATAATTTTTAAAGGATAATTAAATTTTATAAATTGATGAAGAAATATTCATATGAGTTATTGATTTTGCAAAAAATAAGTTTAAAACAAAGACTTAGTTGAACGTGATTAGATTTTCTGAGTGTATCAAGCTTGTGAGTGGCAAAGGCAAATCCCCACGAGCACTAATTTTTAGTATGGTTCCAGTTGTTTTTTTTTTGTGTAATGAGGTTCATAACGGCACTGATTCCTTGTTTCACCAAATAGGGAGACGGGAAAGCACTCAACAAAATGTGTACAGTAACACATAATGCATGTTATATAATTTGGATCTGTTTTTGTAACAATAATTTGTGGGATCCTTGCTCAAATATTGGTTTAAGTTCTTCATTTGGGGATATTTTAATGAGCTGCTCCTTCAGCAATTGTTCATCTGTGTTTGGGATCTGAGTTTGTTCACACGCAAAGGGGTTTAACTGCCAGTCGGGAGTATTCAAGTGAAGAATGTCTTCAAATCTTTGGTTCGGACTGCATAAGGAGCCATTAAGTGTTCAGAATAAGCAAGCAAGTCTTTATCTCTGCTTTACAATTTCAAAAGATTTGGACACTGAGAACATTCTCTTCTTTCCAGGTTTTTTTTTGTTTTCTTTTTGCACAGAATTTTTTTTTACAAAAAACTCAGATATACTCTTTTAGTCTTGATAAATTTAATTGGTCACCTTTTAGTTCACTTTCGTGAGTTCAAATGTAGCAATCAGCCATAAAAAATGTCAATTTTTTAGTTAATGTGTTGTAAATCATTGTCTTTACTTTCAAAGAATTCCGAAACTGAATCAAAGAGAGCATACAATCGATTTAAAATGCAAAATGCACTTTTAGATATAACGATTATATTATTTTAATTTTATTCACTGCTCTCAAAAAAATCTAGTGATCCATTCAAACTTTCACTAAGATTTTTTTTGCGAACAAATGATGTCGATAAAGTGACACTATGTACTGAAAGAACGCTTCATTTTAAACGTGCATGCTATAAAATCAAAATGCAATTAACTTCAAAAAATAATTAAATTCATTATCTCATTTTTCATCTTTGGTATCTCTTTCAAAACATTTAGCATAACTTCAAATATTCAACAACAATGTACTGTTGGCATTTTTTCTTCGGCTCACTCATTCTCTTATTTGTTGAAACAAACTTCTGTTAATAATTATTAAACTTTTTAATGGAATGCTGCTGTAACAAGCCACTAACAAAAACAATTGATGATAGGATACAATTAAGGTAAATGTATAACTTCCCCACACTTTAAAAATTACCCACCCTGCAGCCCTCGTTGATTCACGTTAAAAAATGTATTTTTCTGACCTTTTTGTAGGAAATCCAAATTTCTTATGCATGAAATATGACATTTCAATAAACTAAGTATTTTGATTGAATAAAGCTGTGGAAATACCGTATTTCTACTACCTTTTTTAGGTAAAATATTGTATTCCATGACTGATACCGCCTAAGATGTTATTTAATTAGTAGAGAAAGCATGCAGATAGTATTATATTTATAGTTATTTATTTTAATTTCCATAATAATAAAAATTGATGACAAATGTATTATTTTATATCAAACCTTGCGCGATCCCCCATTCGTTGCTCAGGGACCCCAAATCAATTTTAACTTTCCACGGACCCCCTGAATGGTATTCGGGATCCCTGGGGTACGAACCACTGCTCTATTGTTTCTAGTTCAAGAGATTTAACTAATAATGTTAATCCTAATAAGCAATGAATATTTCTTTTCATTTATACAATATTTGAGTCTGTTATGAGCTTAGATTTTTAAAAAAATAATAACAACAATAAAATATAAAAGAGGAAGATAATTGGTTTATTCATTAAAAAATAAATTAGGTCAAAGTAAAAAAAAAATATTTCAATATATATTATCAAAGTTAAAAAAAAAAAAAAATTAAATATATAACACGAAATATATATATTTTTAAAAACAATATATATGTCTTTTTTAAATTAATTGGGCCTTAAGATTTTTAAAATAAACAAACCTTAAATTTTACACTTTAATAGCAGCTAAATATAATATTTTTAAAAATTAATTACACTGTCTTATGAGAAAATTTAAAAGAGCCTTAAAAATAAAATTGAATGTCAAAGTAGAACGACTTTAATTTTCAATGGCAACATAAGCTGACAACTTACAATAATATGTATAACAGTGTCTAGGAATAAAATAAATAAAGTGTAAGAGCGTAACACGAAAAGATGTAGAAGACAATGCCTTGAGGCCTTCTTTACGGCACAGATAAAAATACGTTCTTTTAAAATAACAGTTTAATTGTCAAGAGGTTTATGATTAATTATATCTGTTTAATGCGTCTTTAAAATTAATTTCCCCGCTCCACAAATCTTACTTCATAGGATTTAGGAATTGTTGTAATACCAAAGACCTCTTTCATGGGTGGGATATTGTTTGCTTCTTTTGGCAGACATTTGAACCTCTGAAAAACAGCAGAAATAAACAAGAAAAGTTCCATCTTAGCCAAAGATTCACCAAGACAAAGTCTACGACCAATAGAAAACGGAATAAGATGTTCATCAGATTTCAGATTGCCTTGGTCATCCAGAAATCTTTCAGGTCTAAAGTTCTCAGGGTCTCCCCAAGTTTTTTTTTCGTGAAGTACAGAATCTAGGCTTGGTATTATGTTGGTGCCTTTTGGAATAAAATATCCATGTATTGTCGTGTTTTCAGTGCATTGATGTGTAACATTAAGTGGTACAATACTAGCAATTCGCTGTGTCTCCATGATGAAAGCATTCAAATATTTCAACTTGGGTTTGTCTACCAATGTGGGTGTTCTGTTGTGTCCTACTGCATCAATTATTTCTTGGTAAACTTTCTCTTGTTTCTCTGGGTAATGTAATGCGTACAAGATACACCATGAAATTGTGGCACTAACTGTTCCTGAACCGGCACTAAACAGTTCATCGATACATTGGGGTAGATTTTTTTCACTTAATTCGTTTGTTTTTCTTGTCGCTTTTGTCTTTAACATTTCATCAATGTATGCAACGATAAAATTATCCAAATTGCTTGGGTCATAGGTTTGTTTAATTTTGTCAACCATTTCATCAGAAAACGCCATTATCTCCTTCGCAACTGTGATTACTTTTTTGGCATGAAATGGGTCAAATGGAACATGTCTAAGATAAGGCATGACATTTGAAAGCTTTGCTGAATTAACCAACTTATTTACTTCAATGTTTAATTTCATTAATTTCAGAAATTGTGGATCATTCAATTTAAATCTTTTCCCGAATATCATAGAACAAATGACATTAGATACAGAAGCATTCGTCAGTGCTTCAATGTCTGTTGCTTCACCATTTCTCGAGGCCAACTCTGCAATAAAACAAGACACCTCTTCTGTAATTCTCTCTGCTAAAATATTTTTACCCATTCCGAGATTTCTCAGGATGCTCAAAGCAGCAGTTCGTTGTACTTTCCAAATGTTTCCAGTGGATCTAATTAATCCTTGTTTTATTTCAGGTAAAGCTAACGTAAGAAGGTCATTTTTTGGACGTCCAGAAAAGTAATCGGCCTGCTTTACTAAAGCCTCCTTGATGATGTCGTATCCATTCAACACAACAAATGTCATTGTGCCCAGCCGGAGACTGAAGGCCGGTCCATATTGTTCTGCCCATTCCTTAAATTGTTTTCTTGTGTCTGCCTTCATTAAATACATGTGTCCTATGATGGGCAGTGCGATCCCTGGTGCAGGAGGGTAGTTCTTGTGTTGGTTTGTTACGGTATACCAGAAATAGATCAAACCCAACATCAATAACAGACACAATGTTGTGCTCACAAATTCCATACTTGACCACGTCACGTAAGTCTGGAAAGGTATTGAAAAATATTATTTTTAAAGTTTTAGTTTGGTCATCTAAATCGTGAATTATTATTAATTTTATTATTTTTTTTAAAAATTAAATATATATTTTTTTCTGATATTATCATGCTTTTCTCTTCCTTCATATGTGTGAATTTTAAAATTAATACTTAAAGGTAGGTTTCCTATAGTGAAGATAAATAAATATTTACTTATTTGTTTAGGTGAAAAAATATTTTTCTTGTTACATTTTTGAGTTCTTGCTGAATGCTTTTAAAATGCGTTTATTTTTAGCAATAGGAACAGATGCAAAGAAATTAATTAAACATATTTCTTGAATTTGTAACAAAAGCTTCGACAAAAAGTGATTATTTACCTCTACTTGAAGAGAGAACACAAAATTAACTCTATCCTTTGAAATCTTTTCTTGATACTGGTTTTATCGTCCAATATTTCATGAACTTACATCACTTCAATTCAGAATGCAGTTCCAACTTACTAGCAATAAATTAATTTTTTTTTTCTGAACAGGAAATATTTAAATACTAAATAAGTAAGGGATTCTCAAATCTCCTTAGGGTTTTTTTTTTTTTATATGCTTTCTCTTCACGTTCGGATTTGTCGAATAAAAAAAGGTACACCCTACAGATAATTTACTAAATGTTTTGCATTTATCTTGGTATTTAAAAAATAGCTGAATTAAATTCTTAACAGTTCTATAAAATAAGTACATAGTGCAATGGGCTGAGAATCACTTAATACGCCTTACATAAAAGCCGCAAGCTGTTATTTGTTGTTGTGGATGGCCGTGACTTTTATTTAGTTGGAGACACCAGGGACTAAGAGCTTTTAATTGTATAACACGCTTGTGAAACCATTAGTTGATATTTTGAATAAATTGAAGTATTGATTACACTAATATATTAATAAAGTTACCTGAATTAACAAAAAATACCTATCCATTTTAATTTTTTTTTTTAATTAAAAAAAACATCGTCACATCTGACGTCTGATAAAAATTTAGCGTAAGCGATACAAACCATAGAGACTCGTAAGCTTTGCCGTGGTGGCGCCTATGTGATACTATGTTGAAAGCGAGTCACAGTAGGAAATTCCACACCTCCCTCAGGAGGCACACTTAGTGGGAGGCGTTTTCGACCTTGTGTCCTGGACGCCCAGGCGGCCGCTTGTGGCAGCGACCGTTCCGGGGGGGGGGGGCTTCTCAGTTTTACGTCCCTTAGGGGGCCAGAGAGCTGAGGGGGGTTTCCGGGAAGCCCCATGAAGAGCGCAGGCTCAGGACTGCTGATTTTCTTCCACATGTAGGATCCATTTTTTAAATGCCAATCAAAAGTTGATTTACAGATTTACAGCCGTTGCTACCAAACAATATCATACTTTCGAAATATTTGAAAATTTACGATAAACAAATTTGTAGTGTATGTAAATCTAAGGAAATGTTTTAAAACAAGAAATAAGACATATTTTTGAAAATCGAAATGTATTGTAGATTAATCATTATGTTATATTTATATTTTTCGCTTTTACTTAGGTTACTTAATTTGAGTGTCAAATGATATTGTGATTAATAACATGAGTTTTAAAAATCAATGCTGTAATATCATGACAACGAATGAAACTAACACTTGCAAAATTGACTCCAGATAAAAGAAATTAAGAGTCTGGGGCTGCTGCTCTGATACGTTTGTTCTTTCATGGTTTAGATTTGAAAGCAGTATTTATCAGGGGATAGGGCTGTGGAAATTAAATATTAATTTCTCGATTAATCGGTAAAAATTGTTATCGATTAAAATTATTTTAATCGATAAAAGAACAATCAAGATTGACGGAGATATTTTAAACATTTTTTTCGATTTATTAAAAAATAATTTATTATTATTAATATTTTTCTTTCCGTAAAAACTTCTCCATTAAAAAAGAGATTTTTAAGGTGTAAACTTTAAAATAAGCAGTTTTTATAAGGAAAATGATATTTAAAAAGAAAATCATAATCATTGTTACTTAATTAATAACAATAAAAAAATTTAAATTTATTGACATAAAGTGAACTACTTATATTTAAATATATATTTTAAAAATACTATATTTTTATTAAAAACCTGTAGGCATATTATGGACATTTTAAGAAATTTTCAGTTTCATGACGTCATGCATCGTATTTTCAGCTTTAATCAAAATTATCGTTTAATTATTCAGTAATTTTTCAAAAGTTAACGATTAAATTAAAATTAATGGATTTCAGCCCTATCAGGGGATAATCAAAAGTTATACGCCTGGACTAATAAACTTCGTGAGTCTCTGCAGTAAGGATATTAATTCAAATAAACGAGAATCATTTTAAAGTATTTCTGTCCTCAAATACACAAGTAGACATTCGTCTTTTATAGTAATTTAATGACTAATGCCTATATGCAAGGTATCGGTGACTAACAGCTCATTCATATAATATGTACTCACTGGCGACTGGAGAATGGGTAAAAGAACTTACGGTAGTTTGTGTATCAATGTGAAAAGTGGGGGAAGGGTGGTAAGCCGAATATGTTCGCTTGCTGAAATCATTTAGTAGCCATTCTTGTAAAGAATTTTTTTTTTTAATTTGGTAAAATTAAAATGGTTTGAAATCTTATTTCAGATTTCTAAGCAATTAATTTCTTACGTGCACTGGCAAAGGTTGACGAAAATTTTATTCGCTTTCGAGGGGAGGCAACAATGTAAATGCGCAGCGTGTTACGCTGAAAGAGGAGGAACGCAAATGGGACCTATGAGGGAGTTTCGAGAGGCGCTGAAATACTTTTTTTTCGTTACCACATCAATTTTCATGACGACTTTGCCATATCAATGCAGTCATTCTTTTTTTTTTTTTCAAATTTCCAGAAGAATCTCGAATTATTTTGAACAATCACATTATTTGGAAGTGAAATGTTGCAATTCTAATCTATTGACTTATATTATAATACTATTTGAAACTTTCTAAATTTCTTATGTAAAATCTACTCTGGCTGGAAGAGTTCTCGAGTCTAGAGTCGTTACTAGCGGGAACGTGTTAAAGTCGCCGACTGATCAACATTCGGAGCCTGCAGTTAACTGGTCAGATTGAGTGAGGTCAGCCTAAACGAGTCATCTCGTCCTCCTGTCTTTTCAACTGCGACGATTCGTCTCAAGTCACCACCCAGCATACACGATCAATATTTTCCCTCTAAAAGTTTAGTGTACGACTTTAGTGTGTTCTCTTAACATCCTGTCAATGATTGTAGTGCATATTTTAACAATATATAGACTTGATCATTGATGGGTTAAGCTTGTAACAATGTCATCCAATTCGATGATGACATTTGAATTCCAAATAGCTTTTTTGTGACAACAGAAGAGTTATGAAATTTTTTTTATTCTGTCATCTCACGATTTCATTTTTGTTTTTATTTTTCACTTCCACCTCAGTTTAAAAGTCCTCGTCATAAATCATGTACATTAAAAGGCCACTTTTAAACTTTTAAAAACAAAACACTAATGTTGTCAAAAGAACTAAGATGTGAGTAAGCCAGGGATGGATTTAGACTTGAAAAGTTATTCTGAGTCTGTCCTTTTGGTCTAAAAACTCAACATATATGACATAGGTGGGAGTTTTACTATTACAGTCAGCTAGACATGTACCTGAAGTTTCTTTGACTCATTTTAAAGGTACCCTCACAGCCACAGGTATTCTGAAATATTAATCAACTTCTTAGATATTCGTTTGAATACCTGCCTACTTTAAACCCATTGAAAGTCATAGATATTTTCTTTTCCTCCAAAAAACACATACACTTTCAAGGGTTTAATTTCTATTTCCATCTTATGCACCTTTGTCAAACTGGTGGCATTTTTTCCGGAAAACATTTTACTGCTTAGCTACTTGATCTTTTGTACTTGCTCACTTTATTTTCTATTTTCTTCTTGAAAAATGTGCCAATAAATTTTTCTGTCATTAATCATTATGATGATAGCTTAAAGATTAAAAACTATGCACAAAATGTGAACATATTACTCTTACACCTGTAAAAAAAAATCCCCAGCAAGAAACTTTAAAAAACTTAAAATGTATAAAGTTATAACAGTAATCTCATTATTCTGCTGCTTTTTTATTGATCAACTAGATTTTTATTAAATGATGTAGAAGTAAATTAAATACACATTTATAGATGCAAGATTTCCTAAATGAAGAAAGTTAACATGATTAGTAGTAAAATTAAGAAAATCAATCAATTATTTATTTAATTAAGTTAAAATTTAAATTAATTTTATAAAATACGTATACATAAAGAGAATCTCCCAAAAATTTAGCAAACAGAAAAACTATACTATTAATATTAAAGTCCATTGGAAAAATAATACATTGTCAGTGAGAGCTTGTAGGACAATGATCTTTTCCAAGTCTTTTTTGCTGACAACACTTCCTTAACTTTAATTATAGTACTAAAATACAAGTAAAAGTATTCTGTTCACAACACTACATAAAATTTTAAATGTTAAAAGGATTTTCCTTTTAAATAAGAAAAGCTGGTAACTTTTAATTTACTTGATAATTGATAATCTAATACATAAAAATATCATTTTACACAAACATGCGAGTTATGAACCAATGTACAAAAATGAGAAGTTGAGCAATAATTTACAAAATATCTTTGCCTTAAAGTTAAAGACATGGAATTTATTTTTAAAAGAGTTAAAATAAACTTAGAAATAAAATATTAATTTAAATTAAAACTCATAGACTAACAAACAGATAACAATGATTTCAGAAAAGGTAACAGTAATGGTTTAATTTTAACAGGGAGTATAATTACTCTGAATTTTGTATCAAACCAATTCAGTTCTGCAAGCTGTGACATAAATGTCATTATACAACTAAGAATGCCTTTTATAAAAAAAATAAATTAATATTTCAGTTGTTTTTTTCCCCGTTTATTACCTGAAATAAAGAATTACTTAAAATCGCTAACATTTTGTTTGGTATTATTATAATAGTAGATTATTTTAAGATAAGCTCATAGTATAAACAAATTAAAAATCATTATTTGTTAAGTAATATATCCAAATAGAGAAGCCTTTATTAATTTCAATTATTAAATATAATAATAATAATAATAATAATAACTTATAATTATATAAATTAAAATATTCAAATACATGAGATCATTTTCAAGATAAGATTTTTTAACTGCTAATAGCCAGGTCTTTGAAATTAAAGAGCTCTATCCACAAATCTTATTTCATAGAATTCAGGTGAAGCCGTAACACCAAACACCTCTTTCAGTGGTGGTATATTGTTTGTGTCTTTGGGGAGACATTTGAATCTTCGAAATACAGCAGAAATAAACAAGAAAATTTCCATTCTAGCCAAAGATTCACCAAGACAAAGTCTACGACCAATAGAAAACGGAATAAGATGTTCATCTGATTTCATATTGCCTTGGTCATCCAGAAATCTTTCAGGTCTAAAGTTCTGAGGGTCTCCCCAGATTTTCTCATCATGAAGTACAGAATCAAGGCTTGGAATTATGTTGGTGCCTTTTGGAATAAAATATCCATGGATTGTTGTGTCTTCAGTGCATTGATGTGTAACATTAAGTGGTACAATACTAGCAAGTCGCTGTGTCTCCATGATGAAAGCATTCAAATATTTCAACTTGGGTTTGTCTACTAATGTGGGTGTTCTGTTGTGTCCTACTACATCAATTATTTCTTGATAAACTTTCTCTTGTTGCTCGGGGTAATGTAATGCGTACAAGAGACACCATAAAATTGTTGTACTTGTTGTCTCTGAGCCAGCCAGAAATAGGTCATCAATGCATCGTGCCAGATTTTTCTCACTCAGTTCTGTCGGTTGTCCTGCTTCCTTCTTCTTGTTCATTTCATCGATGTAAGCAACAATAAAATTATCTATATTGCTCGGGTCATGGGTTTGTTTGATTTCCTCAACCATTTGATCAGAAAATTGCATTATCTCCATTGCTACAGTAATAAGTTCTTTTGCATGAAATGGATCAAATGGAATGTATTTCAAATAAGGAATAAAATTAGAAAGTGATGCTGAACTTACAAGTTTAACTGATAGGTTAAGCAATTTCAGTATTCTCAGAAATTCGGGGTCATCCAAATTAAATCTCTTTCCAAATATCATAGAACAAATGACATTGGAAACACAAGCATTTGTCAACTCTTTAATGTTTGTAGGTTCTCCTTTCTTCCCAGCTAAGTTTGCAGTATAACAAGAGACCTCCTCTGTGATTCTCTCAGCCAAGACATTTTTCCCCATGCCAAGATTTCTCAGAATAGTCAAGGCAGCAGTTCTTTGTTCTTTCCAGAGGCTTCCTTTTGATAAGACTAATCCATTTGTTCTTTGTGGTAAATTAAACTTTACAAGCTCCTCACCTGGTCGTCCAGAAAAGTGATCAGCTTGCCTTACCAGAGCCTCCTTGATGATGTCAAATCCATTTAACACAACGAATGGTAATGGGCCAAGTTGGAGACTGAAAGCTGGTCCATGTTGTTTTGCCCATTTCTTAAATTGCCTTCTTGGGTTGTCCTTCATTAAATACATGTGTCCTATGATAGGTAATGCTATCCCTGGTGCAGGGGGGTAGTTCTGAGGACTTTTGGCAAAAACGCTGTGGTACCAGACAAAAATAATTGTTAAAAGTAACAGTAGGCATGCTGTGGCAACCAGGACTTCAATGTTTGATGAAATCATGTTTGTTCTGATGAGCCTGAAAAAAGGAGAACAATTACCAATGACCAAATATTTTTGGTACTAACAACAATCTATTAGTTCATTAAAAATGAACAGTTAAAAAATTATACATATATATATATATCTTATCTTTTACATAATTAATAAATTTACAAGTGGAAATGTACTTTTCTCAACTGCAAATATCTATTTTTACATGATTCATTTCCTGAGCAGTAAGGGGAAACAACTTTGTTTTATTTGGAAATCACAAACATGGTAGTGAAGAAGGGATAACTCTTAAATGGTTAGGCTTTGAACAATGCCATCCACCAGAACTTCAGATATATTTGTTAATATTTTTATGTATGCATTCATTACTTATTTTCAGCATTTAGTTTATTCTAATGTGATAAAAATAAAGTTCTCTATGCACACACCTAAAACCAGTTAGTCATTTAATCATAAGTGAAGTGTAGTTTAAAAATATATATTTACAATAACACATACGTTACTCATTGGTATAAATATATTCCTTTAATTTTATGTTATCTATACAGACGCTCCTTCTATGCAGAAGATAATTGTACCCCCAACCATGACGGATGATCTGTTGGCAATCTTGTCTGAAATTCAGATCTATGCATGCATAATTAAGTTATGCATCAGTATTTAATGTTTAATACTGTAATAAATTTTGGCTGAGTCACAATTACTATTACATTTTTGTAAGCAATAAAAATAATCGGCTTAATTCATTTAAAAAACTTTGGCCACCTTTCTTTTGCATCAATATCAGTTCTCATTAGTTGAGTCAGAGATGTGTTGAACAATCAATAAAAACCCTTATAACCAGTATATTAAAAAAATTTCTGAGGTGAAACCAGTACAAGGCCATAGTTAATGGCTTTTGTAGGTGAGCAGCTGCTGTTCACATAGGGCAATTTGCTGTTTTTTTATGCAACCACCTTATTTACAATATAAATTAGGAATATTTAGGACTAAACGCAAACCATAGAAATACGTAGGACGCAATAATCTTCTGTACAGAAGGAGCGTCTGTAACATATAAGATAAGATAAGATCCACAAATTTGTTCATTAATTTAGTCTTTAAGTCTTAATTATTTTTTTCACCATTCACTTACCTTTGTTCTTTAACCCAAGTTTAATTTTAAACTTAAATTTTAAAATTAATTTTCAAAAATATCACCATTGAATTTTATGATGCTTTCTCAAATTAAAATAGTACAGACTATCATTACTATATTTTAAACATAATTTAATGAATAGCCTGGATCTTCTCCATCTATACAGAAGATTACAATGTCCTTATCCAATTATGGCAATTATTTCTCATAGTTTATGGCTAGTTTGGCATTTTTATTAGATTTTTTAATGTTAATAATATGTTGGTTTTGCTGATTTGTTCAGGCAACCCATACCATGCCCTGATTCCAGACAAAAAGTAGGATAATTTGAATTTGTACTGTTACACTGACACAAGCCCTCTTTTTCCTTTATTCTGTCCACTATTGACGTTACTATGGTTTATAGATTAAAATATATATTTTTATAGTTGGTCAAAGTGAAGGGCTTATAATTAATAAATGGATACTTAAAATTAAAACAAAGGTTGTCATTAAAGTTATAAATGATTGCAACTAAGTGAAATTATCTATTTATTCAAAAGGTTTTGGAAAAAAATGGGTAAATATAGAGTTATGATTAAGATGCATAAGTCATGACATAGTTATAGTATTGTTCAGCATTCAGAGCCATTCACCATCCATTTATCTTTGAAATGAATGAGATTTTGTGAACTTTTCATACAAGTTATTTACTTAGAAAATAACATGCAGAATTAAAAAAGAAAGTCTTGTCATAATTTAAACATTTCTTGTTCATTGGTTTTTTAGATTGAGAATGTCTTCTGAAAATTTAATACTCATATTTCTAAAAGCAAATAAAGTTGTGAAAGAAAAGGTACAGAATTTTGAAATTTCAATCACAAGTTTGGAGTAAATTAAATAGGGTATAGTTATATAAAGGACAAAAAAATCGTAGAAAAATAAATGATAACTCAATTTCTACAAAAGATAGATAGACAAAACTATGTAATAATGTCTAGATAAGCCCATTAAAATGATAGAATATTATGTTAGTTTAAGATTATTGTAAAAGTAAAATATTTAAATAAATTAAATTTTCTGTCAAAGTATCTAGAATCATTAAAAACTGGTAGTTAAATGCCCCACTATTTAAAGACTTAAAAATTGATGAAAAAATATTATTTTTTACAAACACATTGGATATTCATGATTTGAAATTTGAAGTATTTGCAGTTCATTTTTAACAAGGTAACCAGAGGTGTAGCATATGCCAAAGACTTGCTCATCATAGATAGTGCAAAGAATGGGGGGGGGGGGGGGGGGGGGGGGGGGGTCAGAAAACGGACACAAACAGCAGCACGAAGAAATGAAAAAAAGCAAGTAAACATGGAGACGTGCACAGCAGTTGTTGTTACCTGCCCCCCACCCATTACTATCATCCCTTGCCAACCAGAAACTGTGATTTTCCAAATCTGGGGTTAGTCATGATTGTAAAAAATGGGGAAAAGAACAGGCAGAAAAAAAAACAAACTTTGATTTGAAATTGTTCCATCTGGAAATTAAAAACAGGACTTTCCAAGTGCAAGGTGTACGTGACAACCACTACACAAGGAATAATATTTTATTCTGAGAAGGAACAACGCAAGTTAACGCAAAAATCATTTTGCCACAACAATCCCCCCTTTTTTTTGTTTCATCCCACTCTGCTTGCCCACTAGGATCTTTTGACCCCAGCGGGGGTCATTCGTCATGCTCATTTGCACATGGTCCTTTAAGTGAATTATTTATAGAGGTTATTGTTAC
The DNA here is from genome assembly GCA_002072015.1 of Radix auricularia. NCBI lineage: Eukaryota > Metazoa > Mollusca > Gastropoda > Lymnaeidae > Radix > Radix auricularia. Next base: position 1,058,910 of record MUZC01001686.1, read on the forward strand.
AGTAGAGAATATTGTATTATAAATAATAGTTCATTTTTTACAGTGTTCAAAATGTTGAACAAGGGGCAAGCATCATGTGATGTAGAAGTTAGCCTTTAACTTTAAGTTAAGCAGTTATGCAAAATTTGCTTGACTAGCTGTTACTAATATTAGTACAGTACTTCCTTTATATTAGCTTAAAAATAATTTAATTCTTGGGTCCTAAAACTAACAATATCCTCCATCTTTCTTATTAGTTAATTTATATATTATTATTTTTAACTTTTCAAACTAAATTTTGCTTGTTTCCTTGAATTAAAAAATACTTTCTTCTTTAATTTTTTGGTCTTATACGACCTACTAAGAGGGTAATTAGTAATGACTAGTCTATTGACTAGTAATGTTCCATATCTGATTGATAAATCATAAATAATGAAATTCCAGTTACATGTGGTATTAGTATAATTATTGAACAATTACTATTGACCCAATTTTTGGAATGTCTTTCCACCCAGAAAAGTGTCAAATTTTAAGAATAGCAAAGAAATAGAAACAAATAAATTCAAAAAATTTCATTTATGGAATAGAACTAACCCAAACTAAAGATACAATATACTTTGGAGTAATATAAGTGAGAAACTATCATGGAATCCCCATGTCAATGAAGTTTATTAAAAAATCAAATAAAACCTTAGACATTATAAAAAGAGACTTTTATAGATGTAATAAGGGTACACAATTAACATGCTACCACACTTTGGTGAGACCTGCACTAGAATATGCATCTTTTGTATGGGACCATTCCACGCAAGAAAACATTGATAAACTGTAACAAATTCAAAAAAACAGAGCTGCCAGATTACTTACGGGAGAATATTCAAAACTGACAGAATAAGACCATTACTTAAAACATTAACCCTTGAAACACTCTAGTACAGGGGTCTCCAAACTTTTCTGCCAGAGGGCCGCATTAACTGTCTGACTACACACAGTTTTGTGTTAAACGACAGGTAAAAATAGTATCTTTTTATAGATTTAAAGGTCTCGATGGGGCCGGATGAGAGGGCCTCGCTGGCCGCATCAGGCCCTCAAGCCATATTTTGGAGACCCCTGCTCTAGAGGATAAAAGAATCAAGTGTAAAGAAGTTATTATACATAAAGCAATTTATTCTAATTTATAAATTCAACACAAAGATAACTTAATACAACCCTCAGATAGACATAAGTGGATAAAATCACCTTTCATATTCCGTGTGCAAGAACTAATATATACAAATTCCAATTGTTCCAATCTGAAATTTGGGCATGGAATGGGTTGTCGGTAAATACAGCATTGGATTTCCAGAAGAATTCAGTATTTTATTAATTATTTTTTAGTCTACTTCCCGTTTTAATGTTGACAGGTCTCAATTATTTAAAATGTACCCCTGTGCTTCACTATTGAGCTATTGTTCAATCAAAATTGAGGTTAGAAGTCACACACAATTTTATTTTGTTGGGAATGTCAATATGAGGGTCTCTGGGGGAAGTGTTATATCTTAAATATTTAATATTTATATTTTGAGGACCTATACTATACTACAGTTACAGGCACAACAAATTTAGTAATCGTATAGTTTTAATTAATTATGTAGCAGAGGGGTATATTTTTCAATAATTGAGTACTGTCAACTTTGAAATGGGAAGTTGATTTTTAAAAAATAAATAAAAATAAGTAAGTATACTTCCAGACGTCAAGTGCCATATTTACCTGGGTTGCTTAAAGTAAGTAAAGAAATGAGGAAAACCAACACACTATCAATTATCAACATTTAAAACTCAGATTAGAATGCAGGAATAGACACTAAGACACCAACCATAGATTTCATAGATAAGCATAGGACCCTAGAACTCAATATTCTCTATAGTCTATAGTCTAGTCTATAGTCTATAGTCATAGTATAGGAGTAGGAGAATCTGTAACCTGTAACTAGATATGTTTACATGATCTAACTTAGATTCAAAGATAAGATACAAGTTATGGTGTGCATAATAATAATAATAAATAATAATAATTACTATTATGTCTATATTTAATTTAAATTTTTAACTTTTTGGAGCAAATGTGAATACATGTATTAATATAGTCATAGTTTTGCATCATCGCATCATATTCATATTATTATGACTCATGACATCATGACCATGAGAGTATTAGCTGAGTTATGAGTATCAGTATCAGTGACTATCACTATCCGTATGAGTGATGATGACATAATTATCATAATAATAATAATGATTAATTAAAATTAATGAATAATGAATTATTAATAATGATTATAATTATAAATAATTATAAATATATATAAACACCCAGTGGTGTGGGTATGTTTGTAACGTAACGCTGTAACGCAAGCGATGTACGACAGTCTACAGCAGTTAGTTTAGTTGAAAAATCGTGTGTTGATGAGCGCTGTAATATGATGACGTCATTGTTTGGTGTGCATCGGTGCGCAAAATACAACCCCTATTATTATTAAATACTTTGCGTACATTTCATAAAGTTTAATAATTCGTATTTATCAAAAAAGGACAAGTTAGTTGGTCTTTAAAAAAAAGTTTGGCGCCGTAGGCGCCCAAAAAACGGGGGCGCCGCAGGCGCCACGGCGCCTGGCACAATCTAGTAATTTATAAATGACAAATTTCACAAATGAGTCAAATAACTGAAACTGAAATGATTGAGAACTTACGTCTACGTTTTTTAATTATTAAATCATGCATTAATTTATTATACAGTTATAGCCCCGCGCTAATTTTTTATTTTTGTTAATTTTATAATTTCGCCTCTCAAAACGTTATAATAATAATGATGGCAATGTTATTATTATGTTAATAACAACAGTGCAGTTTTGATGCGTGTCCGTATATTTATTGTAGCGAATTTTAATTTTTCGTTAAAATTAAAACTTTCGTTTTTAATTCATTTATATAAAATTATTAAATATTAAATATGTCATTTTTTTTTTAAATACAGCGCTAATTACTCGTTTTTTTTGTGTTTGTTTTTTCTTTTTTTATTTGAAGGGTTCTCTCCGCTTTCAACGGTATATATTCCGAACATGATGCAGCCAATTTATTTATGACCTTAATTGCAAAGTTGCTTCAGAAATAAAAGTTTCTCATTAAGTTTTAATTTTAAGTTTTAAGTTTACAAACAAACAAAATAAGAACCAAGCATCTAGTAACAAAACAAAAAATAAAATTCTGTAAATTATTTATTTTTCTTGTGATAACATTAAAATAGATTAATAAATGAAAGTAAAGTTGTGAATGTAGAAATTATCATGATATTGTAGGTAACATGTCTGGCAAATAGTGAGCTAGTGAGATTTTAGATAAACTTTGATAAAGAAAATAGATGTATTCAGTGGATATAACGAGGCGTTGGCAGGGGGGGAGGGGCAAATGCCCCCGGGTGGGGTACTTTTCCAGTAGTCGTTAATCAGTTTCTAACAATAAGAATGTGATAAGAAAGTGGAGATATCATCAAACTAAAAGAAAAACAAAATAAGAAATCAATAAAAGGAACTATCAAAAGCATCTGAACGGTTCAACGGCAAAAGATCAAACTTCCTTTTGGATACAAATTCTTCTTATACGTATGCTACTGTGCTAAAACGTACTTAAGTACTTAAGTAGTAATATGTGAGCGTAATACTGATTGGGATACAGCTTTATTGATTCTGAAAATTTCATCGCTGATCGAGTGGCATATGCGCTTGTCTGGCGTAACGATGTTCATCGGTTCGAATCCATGTGAAGGCTAGGATTTGTTCCCGGGGCCTAGTTAAGGCGCCCCTGAGTCCAACCAGCTACGAATGGGTACTTAACACTAGTTAGGGAAATAAAGGCGGCTGGGTAATGCGTGGGACCCTCCATAGGGCGTCATTATGAATTTTTCCAGGGGGGAGGGCAAAAAATTACATTTTAAAAAAAAATTAACTGACAATGCCATGCAAGTTCAATTTTCAATAAAATTTAAGTTAAGTAAAATATAAGGGCCGAAAAAAGTCTTTTTTATTAATAAGACTCACAAATTAGCGTTGTAATACCTAAAATACAACATATATTAATGCATTTAATAAATTAAAAACGTAAAATCTCACGAGAAAATTAAATTTTGCAGTGAAATAATATACCCGTAGAAAACTGCAGGACTACCAAAAATGGATATCAGAAATATTTTCCAGGAAAAAAATAGAGTTATTGCGGGATTCCGAGGTGACGTTATTAGAAGATTTTGGGGCGTCTGCAGCATCTGACTTATCATTGGCATGGAGGACAACAGTACAAGTTCAACAACCAGACAAAACTGATGCAATGCTTCTAATTTGATTGTCACTGACACTTATTCATTTTCTAAATTCGACATTGGAAGGTATGTCTGGACACAAGACCCTTCAAATGAGTTGAAATTGCAGATGATTTGTGATTGTTGGGCCACAGATAAAAAGTATGAGTTTAGAGCTGACAGTGAGGGAAACAGAGATTTTAGTTTTTAGACATGCATGGTTATCAAACTATTCACCATGGCTTATATACTCGTAAAGTTTAAAAAGTGGCTTTTGAAAATATTGTGTGCCGTTTCCGCAAAAACGTAATTCGAGGAGTTCATTGGGCATTTGTCATCAAACTATGCACAAAATATAAAGATTTCAAAGACGATGCACGTAGCCACATGCAAAGCACATGACACAAAGGCTCTGGTGAATGAAGATGCAAGCAAATTTGTTGCATTATTGAAAGCGAAAGCAGTTTCTATAGATGAGCAGTTGGTCTCATCATTTAGAAGACAGATTCAAGAAAATCGCAACAAACTGGGTCCACTCATTTCTACAATCCTATTTTGCGGCATGCGTGATTTAGCATATAGTGGAAAAGAATCAAAGTCTAGTTATTTGTATGTCTGTTAGAGTTTCGAGTTGAATCTGGGGATGCAGTTCTTGGTAATCATATGTCAGTTGGTTCTTGTTGTGCCAAGTATATCGCGGCAACTATACAAAACACTATAATCGCAATTTGTGGGTCTCTCTTGCGCGAAGACATTGTTCGTGAAGGAAATAATTCAGTTGCATTTTATATACTTGCCAATGAGGCAAATGACATTTCAGGCATTGAGCAGATTTAACTTTTTATTAGATTTGCCAAAGAACAAAATGGGAAAATGATGTTTACAGATGAATTCCTTTGATATATTCCATTTGTAAATAGAACAGCTGAAGGTTTAGCAAACAGCATCGTTTTGATCAGATTTGACAAAGCTTGTTGATCAAGGATATGGCGGATGTTCTACAATGGCAGGTAAAAAAAAAAAGGAGGAATGCAAGCAATTATTAGAAAAAATACCCAAAAGCAACATGTGTGCATTGCAGTTCACATAAATTTAAGTCTTCAATATAATAAACTTGCAGGGAATTTAGTTCAGGTTTATTGTAACAGCTGTATGATATTTTTCTAAAAATGCCCCCCTGCCCCCCGTCCTGCGTTCGCCCATGACATGAACCCCATCTACGTCAGTCATTGTTTAAGCCTGTGACCTGACTTTTAAATCAATATTATTTGTCTGATCTTTGGGACTGCGTTTTTTATTTTTTTATTTTTAAAGGCGGATACAGAAATAGCAATCCCTTTCAACAGCTCCTTCTACAGATAGCCTACTTTTGCTATATTTAAGTTTCAGCTTAAAATTCTAATAATTCAACAAACCTTGGCTACTTGTATTTATTGAATTTTCCGCTATAACTTTTATAAGACGGTAATTAGATATTTTTTAAAACTATGATTAAGAAACAAAATAAACACGCAATACGTACTCCTACAAGTTGTTTAAAATGCTTTTTAATTCATATAAATTACACAAGTTATATAAAAGCATATAGATCTACGTATTTGAGTTTCATTTCTTCTTGAATTGATTAATCAAGAGTTTACTTACAAACACATCACGTATTAATAGCTAATATCGCTAAAGTCCTTATCACAGAAGGCTATTGACAAGCTTAAAGGACGAAATAAGAGCATCCTGACATCACTGTCACATTCTCGTATTACTTGATCGTCAGGGCTGTTCAGTTTAGTTGTTTGTTATTATGAATTAACGCTGGGCAATTAGCTAACCCTAAAAATGTGTTGCTTTCAACTTGAAACGCAACTGTCTAAGCATGTGATTGATGAATTTCCGAAAAACATACTCAAACTCAAATGTATATAGAATAATTACAATATATATTATAAGACATTAACGTTAATACAAACAAAATGTATAATTTAAAATTATAAATGGACAGGCTTGACTAAATCACGGAAACTTTAAAACAAAGCCTCCAATAAGACTATTTAAATAAAATCAACCGGGAGATACTTTTTTGTGGGGGAGACTTTATTTCGTGACAATAGCACTGAAAGAAAAAAAAAACAAAATTTTGTATTTTATTTTGTTAATAAATCCATTGATACCGAACCTGTGTTTTAATGGGTAGTAGTAGCCGAAAAATGGTATTGCGGTTTTTTTTTTTTTTTTTTTTTTTTTTTTTTAAAGCCCTATATAAAATATAAGAATAAGTAATAACATAAGAATACCAAATTTTGTGACAGTAAATTTTCAATAAAATATAAATAATAATAACAGTAATCTGCACTAGTCTCTATCTATCGTAAGTTTATCATCAGTGTATTTAGACAATAAAATAAATTAAATCTTTCCAATTTTTAGCTTACGTTCTTGGAGCATTTTAGAGAAAACATATTTTTTCACTGTATTGCCTAGTGTTAACTTGTAACCCAATTAATTTTGTATGCAGTGTGGTTTATTTAGTTTAATTTTCTTTAATTTTAAATTTCTGTTTATATTTCAGTGGCTTATAGAGAAGTGCATTTGAACTTGCATAAGTATAATATTAAATAATTAGAGTAGCATACTTACTTTTTTATATTTAAACCTTTTCAGTGACATATCTTATGAGAGTGGGGGCTGGTTGACCGCGTGGATGCAAAATTTAATAAAAAAAACAAAATTAATATTGGTAGACTCCCGTCTTGAATAGGTTACAGATACTTTGACAAGGGGCTTTTTCCGATAACTTATAGTTGACAGGGTCAACCAATTAATTTTTATTCGATTGTCGATATGAAATGGACGCAATAGGCATTCAGTCAAAATTTTCGTTGATGAGTCTGCATTAAACCAAAGAGTAACCCTAATGAGGTAATTTACCCATGTTTACCCACCACTGACTTACAGACTGGACAGCGTTGCGAGCTGAAACTTTAAGTTTAATAAAACAAACAAACACAATTTAAAAATAAAATAATAATAATGATAATAAAAGGTAGAAGATACGAAAAAAAAAAAAGAAAAGACACGATTAAGTTATCACATTATCTGTCAATAACATATCACACTTGACTCTCACAAGTGTCTAGAAGTTAGAATTGCATATTATTTCTCAATTTGGATAATACATTGTATAAAAGTAATAATATTAATATTTTCTCAACGCTGCTCTTGTTTTTAAAAGATTACATTTTTAGAGCGCACCATGAAGCGGACCAGATTCATTACCTAGACCCTAACATCCACTTTCTTCTCGTTTTTTAACTACGCACTAACAAATAGCTGACGAAGTAAGTAGTGCGCTCGCCCCACAAGGTGAGGTGCGTGGAATTTAGCCCACGCTAAGCCTCATTTTAAAGAATGATATATGATTATCGCTAAACAAGTTCAACGCTGACTTGGAGAGGAGATGGGAGCCTCCAAGTCTACCAAGGCCCCAGAAAGTTCTAATGGAAACATTAGAAACCTCTACAACCACGAGATTACGGGACACACACACACTAACAAATTTGGAGGTTTTATTCTACTGAATTTAATTAACACAAACAATCATGATCCCAGGTGGCACATCAACGTTAACTGGTGAGGTCGACTTTAAAACTCTTTTGTCTAACCATCTTTTTTATCTTATCTGTAACAGACGCTCATTCTATACAGACGATTATTGCGTCCTACGTTTATCTATGGTTTGTGTTTAGTCCTGAACTCTTATTAGGGTTTTTAATGATCATTTTAAGTGTTTGCTTTCCTGGTTCCTTCAAGCAACCCATGCCACGCCCGAATACCGGACGGGATGAAAGAAAACTTTATGTGTTTGTACTTACATACTGATAAAGGAGGGTGTTTTTATCCTCATGTCTATCTGAGGGTTGTATTAAGTTATCTTTGTGTTGATTTTAGAATTAATTGCTTCATGTATAATTACTACTTTACCCCTGGTTCTTCTATCCTCTAGTGGTTCAAGGTTTAATGATTTAACTAATGGTGTTACTCTTGTACGATTTAAATATTCTCCAGAAATGAATCTTGCAGCTCTTTTTTGAATTTGTTCTAGTTTATCAATATTTTCTTTGGTGGATGGCTCCCATACAGAAGATGCATATTCTGGTACTGGCAGGAGCGTCACTAGGGTTGGTATCACCCAGGACGATAGCTATGGTATCAACCCCTCACGACTTAACCCATATAACTCCTCGGAGTCTTCCAGTGCCAAATAACGGGAACATACAGAATTTAACATTTTCGTGTCACCCATAGTGATGGTGTAACCAGGTGCGGTTCACACCCTCTCACCCCCTAGTGACGCCGCTGTTAACGTGACACTTTTTATAATTTTTCTTCTGTAATTCGTTGTCTAAGTGTGCGGCTGTTTCTATTCTTTTTTTCTCCGAATTTGTTGTATTGTAGTTTATTGGGACTGTTTTAGTTAAGCATGTTAACTAATATCTTTATGTTATTGATACATTTTGCGTTTAACGAGTTTCATTGTATTTCGTTACATTTTTTCTATAAGTAAAAATTTTGTTCTTCTTTTTGTGACATAAAATAGTATGCAGTAAAATTTTAGATTTTGGTGTCACCCCCCCCCCCTTATTGTGTCACGTGGGTCGATCTGCCCCTACCACACTCGATAGTGATGCCACTGATTATTTGATCCCAACAAAGTGATGAAGTGTTATATTTCTATTACATTTGTAAAAAATTCTTTTTATAAAACCTAAGGTCTTGCTTCATTTCTTAATAACTTCATTGACATAGGGACTCCATGGTATTTCTCATTTATTATTACTTCTAAGTATTTGGCATTTTTAGTTTGAGCTAGTTCCTTTCCATGACCGAAAAATTTTGAATTTATTTGTTTATTTTTCTTTGTTACTCTTAACAGTTTACACATTTATGGGTGGAAAGGCATTCTCCAGTTACTTTCCTATTTTATCAATTCATATAAATTTTTTTTGTAAAAGTTTGCGATCTTGTTCTGATTTAATTGCTCTATAGATGATACAATCATCAGCAAATGACCTAACTTTTGCTCCTGTTTAACATTACGTTAACGCTAAACAAGGATTGATTGATATGAAAACATAATTATTTACTGAAAACTTAATGTTCTAATTAATATTTTTAAATGTGAAATCATTTGGGCTGGTACATATTTTAAAAAGTTTGCTCGATTAACCGTGAAAAATTTAATCCATTAACTTTGATTAATAATATTTTTAAAACGCATCTACAGATCCCGTTAATTTGATTGAGTCGCGGTTATTACATGAATCCATAATTTTGTGACGTAACCGAACAAAAATCATTCAAGAATTAAATAAGAAAGAAAACCCTTTTTGTTTAGGTATGCAGCATGCACGTCTAAATAAATAATAACAATACGAGGTAAAAGTATATAAATAACAAAAATATCAATAATTAATAAATTGGAGAAAAGAAAACATTAGAAATAATTTCATAAATATTTATTATTGTCGAATTGTAATTGATCAAATTTATTTTAATCAATTAAAAAGTGGTAACGATTAATCAATTAAATAATCGCTAACTTCTGCAACCCCAGAAATTACGACTTACAAATGTTGACAGGTACTGAATTTTGCAACGGTGTTCATCATGAAATTAAAGTTTTCATTGGTTTAAACAATTTCTAAGCATTGTGGTTACATTATTAAATAAAAGCTTTAAAATAATCAACATATACAACAGTGTTTTAATAAATGTTCAAAACAACTTCGTAACTGGAAATATAGTTATTGCAAACAATGCGAGGGAAAATAAATGTCTAAATAATAATTCAAAATAATGATGATAAATTTTTTTAAAAAAAGAAGAAATTGTGTCAATATTTAACCTGGACAACAAATTAATTTCATTTTTATTCACAGTTTTATAAGTTGTATTAGTTCACACCATTTCTTTTTCATGTGTCTTGATTAATTATGAAATGTTATAAATTTTACACATTTTCAACAACAACAAAAAAAGTCTTTACTATTTTTAACACTGATCATAATAATAATATGAATTTCATAATCCAATGCTTAAAACTGAAGTACAACATGCAATGATACTACCATTACTAGAATTTAAACAATAACGAGATAAATAAAAGACTCTTAGCCCCATTGCAGATGGTCAGTGTCTTAGATAATATTTATTACAAAGTCGGTATACAGTTTTCAATTTTTTTATAGTATAATCCCTTTTTCAGTTGTAGGAAATATTCCATGTAAATAGTTATTTAAAATACTTAGATTTCAAATAATATCCTTAATAGATTAAAATCAACACTTTTATTGATTTATATTTAAAAAAATTATTTTACTGATTTTGAAAATATTTAAGAATTAATTAAAAATAATCACATTGTAAATTTTCAGCTAAGAAATCAAGATACCCGTCCTTAAAAGAAATATTAACACGGAAGAAAAGACGAAAAAAGTGTTTTAGCAAGTTTTTTCTTTTAAAAAACTATAATACGGTCCTATAAAAGTTCACTTTATATATATATATTTTTTTTAAAAGTCACATGCGTAATAAAGAATACTTGATAATTGAGTATACCATAACATTTCAATCTTTAAAAGTAAATAGTTTTTAAAAGATCGTTTTAGAAGTTATCTGGAGAGCTTTTGGAATGCAACAGCCCTCTCCAGGAACCTTATTTCATACGATTCAGGTGGAGTTGTGATACCAAACACCTCTTTCAGTGGTGGTAAAATGTTTACATCTTTGGGGAGGCATTTAAATCTTTGAAATACAGCGGAAATAAACAAGAAAAGTTCCATCTTAGCCAAAGATTCACCAAGACAAAGTCTACGACCAATAGAAAACGGAATAAGATGTTCATCAGATTTCAGATTGCCTTGGTCATCCAGAAATCTTTCAGGTCTAAAGTTCTCAGGGTCTCCCCAGATTTTCTCATCACGAAGTACAGAATCAAGGCTTGGTATAATATGGGTGCCTTTAGGAAGAAAATATCCATGGATTGTCGTGTCTTCAGTACATCGATGTGTAACATTAAGTGGTACAATACTAGCAAGTCGCTGTGTCTCCATGATGAAAGCATTCAAATATTTCAACTTGGGTTTGTCTACCAATGTGGGTGTTCTGTTGTGTCCTACTACATCAATTATTTCTTGGTAAACTTTCTCTTGTTTCTCTGGGTAATGTAATGCGTACAAGAGACACCAGGCGATTGTTGTACTTGTTGTCTCTGAGCCAGCAATAAATAGGTCATCAATACATCGTGCCAGATTTTTCTCACTCAGTTCTGTCGGTTGTCCTGATTTCTTCTTCTTGTTCATTTCATCGATGTAGGCAACGATAAAATTATCTAAATTGCTTGGGTCATAGGTTTGTTTAATTTTATCAACCATTTCATCAGAAAACTTCATTATCTCTATTGCTACACTCATAAGTTCTTTTGCATGAAATGGATCAAATGGAATATATTGCAAATAAGGAATAAAATTTGAAAGTGATGCTGAATTTACAAGTTTAACTGAGATATTGTTTAAATTTAGCAGTCTTAAAAATTGTGGGTCATCCAAGCTAAATCTTTTCCCGAAAATCATCGACGAAATGACATTTGAAACACAAGCGTTTGTCAATTCTTTAATATCTGACGGTTGCCCATTTCTCGAGGCCAACTCTGTAATAAAACAAGACACCTCTTCTGTTATTCTCTCTGCTAAAATATTTTTCCCCATGCCGAGGTTTCTCAAAATGGTCAATGCAGCAGTTCGTTGTTCTTTCCACGTACTTCCTTTCGATACGATCAATCCATGCGTTCTCTCTGGGAAATTTGACGTGATAAGGTCTTCGTCTGGTCGTCCAGAAAATTGATCTCCCTTCTTAACCAGCGCCTCCTTGATGATGTCATATCCACTTAACACAACAAAGGGCAAAGACCCGAGCCGTAGGCTAAAGGCTGGTCCATAGGTTTTTGCCCATTCCTTAAATTGCCTTCTTGGGTTGTCCTTCATTAAATACATATGTCCTATGATTGGCAGGGCGATGCCTGGTGCAGGAGGGTAGTTTGTAGAGCGCTTCGTTAATATATAACAGAAGTAAACGATGGTTAAAAGAAATATGAGACATCCTGTAGTGCCAAAGATTTCAATGCTTGAAAGAAACATTCTACTATGTTGAGCCTGAAAATAATAAAATTATTTTTTAAAATGTACACAATATTTTAAAGACAATGCTTTTTACTAATAAATACTTTGAAACAAAATTTGAAAAATAGATATTTACGTTTTATTTTGGAAAAAAAAACAACTTAATTAATAGAGACACAATTCCTCCGTTTCAGAATTCCTATTTCCAGTTCAAAAAATTGCAACACTCGACTTTATTATCCTTCTCTTGAAGTGATATAAAACTTGCCTCGATTCCACAAGTTGACGATCGGTAGAGCTTAAATACTTTATATTCCAGGGATTCTCAAAACAATTTATCTTTCATTTTTGAACGATTTCTTTATATAAGTGACAAAGACTTTTTTATTAATAATATATAATAAAAGCAATTAGGAAAGATGTAGGCCCTTTTTTCGATTGGTTTATTAACACTTTTGAACAATGCTAAAAAGTAAGGGTACATTTTCTTTAGATTAAGAATCACTTTATATCCCCTTCCAAATGAATGTAATGAGCCAGCCGTCTCGGCTTTTGTAAACTATGACCTACATTACCTCCACGCACCGATGACTAAGCATATTTTGTACATGAAATCTTTAAAGTTATATGCGCTCGTTCTTCGATGCTTTGTTTTGAAAGCCGTAATATAAACACAAATGGGATATTTAATTTTAAAAATATTCTATCAACGGCGTACTCAAACAATTATAATTTCTTAAGACACTTTACACAAAAAGCTACCGAGCAGACTTGGAGATAAGCACTAATGAGAGCAATGTAACTGAACGATATTGTGAAGAAATTTAAAGGCCTTTTAATTTTTTAAAATCTATCACAATTAACTATCATAGAAAACTCGCACCCCCCCCCCCCCCCCACACACACACAATCACAACATAAGTAAGAGCCAGAATGATGAATACATTAATCGAAAAATATGCACATGATTTAAAAAAATGAATTTTATAAAGTTAACAATGTTTAAAATAATGACATCTTAAGCAAAATAATTTTGATTTTTTGAAAATTCCGTGCATAATGCAAATTTCTTGAATGGCAATATAAAGGCACATCAACTATATGTGTATTCGGATTAAATAAACAGACGTGATTGTTTGTTTTTATTTAAGCCGTTGCACAATAGATCAAACGTGTTTTTATAATTAAGTGACAAACTTTGTACATAGCTGTGTTGATTTTTTAAAAAAAGAATTAATTAAATGCACTGAAGTATTAAAGGTCGCAGAACGTACTTGATGACTCCAAACCAACTGGGTGACACCAAACAACTGGGTGGCACAAACCAACTGGGTGACACAAACCAACTGGGTGACACAAACCAACTGGGTGACACAAACCAACTGGGTGACACCAAACAACTGGACGACACCAACCAATTTAGTGACACCAATCAATTTAGTGACACCGAACAACTGGGTGACACAAACCAACTGGTTGACATCAACCAACTGGGTGACACCAACCAACTGGGTGACACCAACCAAGTGGGTGACACCAACCAATTTAGTGACACCAAACAACTGTGTGGCACCAAACAACTGGGAGACAACAAACCAACTGGGCGACATCAACCAATGAGATGACACTAACTATTTAGCAGGGGGGTCTAAACATTTCTACAGCACACACTAAACGCTGTTTGAATTTCAGAAGAAGATAACTGATCCACATTAAGTGTTCCACTATTGTAAACAATACTATTGTGTGTTTTTATTACAAGTTAACGGCTGATGGGGAAAAATTAGGTTGCCCAATTTGTAATAAAGAAAACCACCATTTTCTTCCGATCATTTCTTTACGTTGATTAATATGTCATACGACCCACGGTGCAGCATACGCCGCACACTTGCTTATAGACAGTGCAAAGAAAGGTGGGAAAGGATGGACACAAACTACAGCACGAAGACATCAGTACAACGCGAAGTACGTCGGGGGGAGGGAAGACACCCGTAGCATTGTAGGTCTCTAGACATGCACACTGTGGTTAGCTGCCTGCCCAAGCCGCACCCCCGACCCCCACCATGCATCTACCCAGTAAACTTTTTCATCAATAGTTTCATTGCTACAAATACTTAGCACAATTTAAAAAAAAAATTAATTAAATCATATAATTCATACTATACCATGGAAAAATAATAAAGTTCTTATTTTTAACACCTACAGGAAATAGAACATATGAACACAATTCATTAGTAAAAAATAAATGTATTAAGAAGCAGAAGCACCAAAATTTAAAGTTGAAAAAAAAATCACTGTAATAACATAAAATTATGAATTTGCTTTCATCCAAGTGGAGCTAACATACTAAAGTTTTTATAAATGTATTTTAAATATAGACCCAGTTATGGGTATTGCCCGCAGACATAATGCTAGTAACTGCTACTTTTAAACCCTCTTAAGATCAGCACTGTTGAAATGTTTAGAGACAGGACATAGGGCTGAGTGCTTTTCGTGTTGCTGTTATTCCAATGACATTTAATAAATTCGTGGCACATGTTTTAGCTTTATTTTATTTTTTGAAGGTTTAAACCACAAATGGTATTCAGCGCAACAGAAGGTTTCTTCCAAACAACTTAGCTTGCTATCAGAGGCGTCACTAAGTTTGGTGTTACACGGGGCGGCCCGCCCCACAGCACTCCCTAGTGACGCCATTGCTTGCTTGAAACCGGAGCGAAATGTTTTAGAAGCTTATCTCACACAACATCAGGTCTCTTACAAACATCTTTACTATACACAGGGGCGAAATGTTTTAGAAGCTTATCAGAATTTGCAGACCAAAAGCTACATTCCTCTTCTTTTTGATCGCCAAAGTATTGACGCTGCTTCTGCACGTTTAACGCTGTCTCTGTGTTGAGTATGTTACTGAAAATGCGATGTGATTAAGATAATGGAGTTTTGGTACTTAAAAATGGCATGAGAAGTATTTAAAGATAATAGAGAGAACTGGACATTCTCATTCTAAACTCTAGATCGGATTAAAAGTCGATAACTGTTTGATTGTTCCACTCAAAATCCTATTTTTTGAGAGTAAAGAATTGTGATTTGTGCTACTTCAAAGGGTATTGTCTTTAAATTAGTTATACTAAAATGAGCTGTTAAAAGAAATTCCATTTTTAATAAGAGACATGAAGACAGCTATTATAGATATGCACACAAATTTTGCCTTATAAAAATGGAATGTTTTGAAATAATTAGCTGAGTTGACTTGCTGGAACCTCTTCCAATAATCTACCTACGTATTTGATTATTTATACTATAAATTCAAGTAATCAAAACTAAGAATTAGCAAGAACATTTTAAGATTGAGCATGAGAAAGTCGAGCCTTTTAGATGTAGCTTTACACTCTATTGAATCCGATTTTTTAAAAAGATATTAAATTCCTTATTGGCAGGTCTGTGGTTTAAAATCAGATTAGAATTTTTAAAACTAAATTTGATGTAAATATGTCTATAACTTAACGTTGTTACACAAAAACACTCCGTTTAATTCACTTTTTTTCTTGCAATCATTGAAAAGAAGTAATCCATTGTGGTTTAGGGTCGACGTTTTGAATTTAACTCACCACGTATGACCAACCTGGGTGTGAATTTTAAAATGTCTTATAGTTACTGCCTATAATTAAATACTCTGTCCATAGCAGTGGTTCCTTTTAGGGGATACGGCGTAACGCTATAAATTAAAATAAATAAACAAGTAACAAACAGAAAAACAACAGAACAATATTTTTATTTTAAAAAATGAATGGATAAAGTGAAAAAATATTTATTAAGGTTTATAAACCACAAGAGATAAAACATTGACAGCAAAATTCTTACTACCTGAAGGTCTAATCGAGTCATCACTGATACAGCTGTCTTTGGTAGTCTAATCATTGAAAACATGGATCTTTAACTCTGATAAGAAAATATAAATTTTGGGCGCTACGCGGTTAATTTCATGTATTCCAATGTCGATTTTAAACGGCCATACGTTTCCTACACCCTTCAAATGGTCAAGTTTAGTTCTCAAGGGAACATTAGACATTCACACCACCATTATGTAACAAAATTTTTTATTCCATCTTGAAATAGATTTATGTCAGTTATAATTTTAAACTAGATATGATCCATGGTGTAGCATACGCCGCAGACTTGCTCATAGATAGTCGTTGGCATCCTTCCGTCCAGCGAGACGTCACCGTTGAGTTGGGTTACATTTCCTCGAGTGGCTGTGCAGTCCTATCCTTAAGTGACAGTCTTTACCACTGCTGATTGATGTCCAGTGCAAAGAACGGGAAAGGGGAGATAGGATAAAAACATCAGCAAGAAGAAATGAAAACAACGCGAGTAAATGTCGCAGAAGCATTGTTGGTCTCGATATATGCGCACTGCCGTTGTTTTTACCTGCCTCCTCGCCCCCCCCCCCTTGCAATACTACGATCACTTGCCAAACATAAATTGTGATTAGTCGACTTCAGCGAGGGTCATTTGTCATGCTTATTTGCACTTGTCTTGCTCTTGTCTTGGTGAATTATTATTTATTTGATTCGACTAATACGCCATCAATCTACTCCATATATTTAGATTATTAGGTCCTAACCGTGAACATGAAAGAACAAAAAATCAAGTAATTTAAAAGACTATTCCAAGCTGTGTAGCCATCATTAATTTATAGATTTACTAGCTTAAATTTATTTAAATATAATCATCAAATCATACTTCTAAATTTAATAACGCATAAGTTTTATGTTTAAATTTTTTGGATTTTAAGTCTATATAAACTATCGTGACACATGGCATGAGATAGTGCGCAGCTCAAAATGGTGCCCCAACGACCCAGCGTCGGGTTAATGGACAGTTCAGTTCAGTTCATAAACTATAGAAATTAATATCATATTTTACAGAACTTAGTTTTTATTCAGCGAAAATTCGTTCTTTGTCGAATCGAAAATTGAAAAAACAAACAAAATAGGTCTTATGCCATAGTTACCTTAATTTGTATAATTGCTTTAAAAAATAAGGAAATAAATATACAGGTGTCATAAAAGTGGTTAAGAAAATAATAAAAGTAAAGAGAAAGATAATATGCACATAAATATCTGTTTAGTTATTCATATTTATTTCTTTAATTTTATTTCGGAGACAGTGAAATCAAAAAACCCTATTAAAAAAACGTATTTCATAGGAATCGGGTGGGGCTGTGATACCAAACACCTCTTTCAGTGGTGGTAAATTATTTACATCTTTGGGGAGGCATTTAAATCGTTGAAATACAGCAGAAATAAACAAGAAAAGTTCCATCTTGGCCAAAGATTCACCAAGACAAAGTCTACGACCAATAGAAAACGGAATAAGATGTTCATCAGATTTCAGATTGCCTTGGTCATCCAGAAATCTTTCAGGCCTAAAGTTCCGAGGGTCTCCCCAGATTTTCTCATCATGAAGTACAGAATCAAGGCTTGGTATGATGTTGGTAGATTTAGGTATAAAATATCCATGGATTGTCGTGTCTTCAGTGCATTGATGTGTAACATTAAGTGGTACAATACTAGCAAGCCGCTGTGTCTCCATGATAAAAGCATTCAAATATTTCAACTTGGGTTTGTCTACCAATGTGGGTGTTCTGTTGTGTCCTACTACATCAATTATTTCTTGGTAAACTTTCTCTTGTTTCTCTGGGTAATGTAATGCGTACAAGAGACACCAAGAGATTGTTGTACTTGTTGTCTCTGAGCCAGCAATAAATAGATCATCAATACATCGTGCCAGATTTTTCTCACTCAGTTCTGTCGGTTGTCCTGCTTCCTTCTTCTTGTTCATTTCATCAATGTAAGCAACGATAAAATTATCTAAATTGCTCGGGTCATAGGTTTGTTTAATTTTATCAACCATTTCATCAGAAAATTTAATTTTCTCTGCTATAACTTCCATTAGTTCTTTTGCTCGAAAAGGGTCTAATGGGATGTACTGTAGGTATGGAATCAATAATGAAAGAGATGCTGCATTTATCAGTTTTACAGAGATGTTGAACAGTTCCAACATTCTGAGAAACTTTTTGTCATCCAAAGGAAATCTCTTCCCAAATATCATAGAACAAATGACATTAGAAACACAAGCGTTTGTCAATTCTTTAATATCTGACGGGTCTCCGTTTCTGGCTTCTAGTTCATTTGTGAAACACGTGACTTCTTCTGTTATTTTCTCGGCCAAAACATTTTTCCCCATGCCGAGGTTTCTCAAAATGTTCAAGGCAACGGTTCTTTGTTCCTTCCAGAGACTTCCTTTAGATATAATTAAACCCTTGGTACTGTCAGGGAATGTGACAGAAATTGTGTCCTCGTCTGGTCGTCCAGAAAATTTATCTCCCTGCCTTACTAGAGTCTCCTTGATGACGTCATATCCACTTAACACAACACATTTCATTGGGCCCAGTTGAAGACTGAAAGCCGGCCCAAGCTTCTGTGCCCATTCTTTAAATTGTGTTCTTGCATTTACTTTAATTAAATACAGGTGTCCAAGTATCGGCAAGGTAATCCCTGGTGTAGGTGGGTAGTTCTGGGGGCGTCTGGTTAAAAAGTACCAATAAATTATGATACTCAACAGTGTTAAAACAAAACCGGTTGTGCCCATGACTTGATTTATCTCTAAGAACATTTTGAATTTTAGCCTGAAAAAAAGAAATTTAAAAAAATATATTTATGTTTAGGTAGGTCTATTCCTTGCATTGACTAGGATGAACGATTTTCAGCCCTCTTGATATATCCACTGAACCACAAAAAAAGGAAATAATTTTTGTAAATTAAATACAGCTTTTTTTCTAAATTAAGCTGTAACCAATGAGCCAATGTTTTGTAATTACAATGGAATACATTTGTTGTCGTTGGTTTTGTAATTTGTATCATGAATCAAGAAAATATAGTTTAAACTGACTGCAACTCATTCAAAATCATGCTAATGTTTACATTTGTTTTAAAATATTGATTTTAATTCTTGTATTTGTGCACCATATTTTATTTTCTACTCTTCTAGTATGAAATGGATGTGTGAAAATTTTGAAAGGCACCAAACTACTCACGCTTAAAACAGTCCTTTAACAAAGACCAAAGTTTGTCTTGAAAGTAGCTACCATTTAAGTATTATTCTGTTTTTGCGGTCATCACAAATTGAACATGATGATACTAAAGAGTTTAAGAACATAATTTATAGTATTCTGTTATACAGTGGCGTAGCTGGGGGGGCGGTGGGGGCGGCCCGCCCCGGGCGGCACGCGTTTTAAGGGCGGCACTTGTGGGCATTTGAAAAGTACTGCCATTTCCGAAAACCCCTTTTTCTTTTGAAAAGGGAAAGCCCGGGTGAAAGAAAAATATTCGTACTATCGAGTCTTAATTAACGGATTCGTAAAACATTTGTTTGATTACATACTGGTACTTATTACTAACAAATAATCGTTCAGTAATTTTAAATCGCTCAAAAGCAGTATCGATTTGTTTGGAAAATTAAGCGGTATACGTCACAGACACCGCTTAGAAAAGAAAACAACACACTCACACATACACACTCAAAACAAGACACACCACCACTGGGTTGAATATACTATTAATATCGCCACGACAGTTATTGCGTGGATTTTCGACATGCGCAGAATGATGCGTGAACAAGTACCTACACGGCATCGTGGTTCAAATTTTGTTGTTAAATTTCATTGAGTAATTATCTTGCTGTTTCAGTTGTCAGAAAAATATTCTAGGGTAAGTTGGTTTGTTAAATTATTTTTTTTATTGCATTTAAGTAGCACACATAATTTGTGTTTTTCATTAATAATATTTTACCTATCCAATTAAAGTAATGTTTAAATAATTTGAATACGTCTATTTTATAGAAAATTATTAAATTAAGGTTTTTGTCAAGACTATGAAAATATTTCATTTTTTAAGGTAACATAGTGGCCGTTTATAAATGACGTCACACGATTTTGTCCGCTTTGTAACCATGCCCCTTCCCCACTCGTCACACTTTGTCATAAAAACTTAGAACCCCTCAGGTATGATGTTACAAACCCCCCCCCCC
>MUZC01001686.1:1108945-1127138 GCA_002072015.1 Radix auricularia
TTTAATAATAATAGGGGTTGTATTTTGCGCACCGATGCACACCAAACAATGACGTAATCATATTAAATATTTTTACAGCGCTCATCAACACACGATTTTTCAACTAAACTAACTGCTGTAGACTGTCATACATCGCTCCTCAGCGTTACAGATCCAGTGACTTGGACTATTATATTATTTATTAACAATAACATCTTTGTATGTATTGCACCAGAAATAGACGATGTGAACAAGCAAGAATGGCCAATGACGCCTCACCAGAGTGATAAAAGGGGAGTTGGTATTTCAAATCATTAGTGCGCTTGTCTCGAGACAAACAATTCTTTTCGGTTTCACTCGCTTTTTAGTCATTTCTACCCCCACCCCACTTTCTTTGCTCTATTTATGAGCAAGTCTGCGGCATCTGCTACGCCTCGGCTCATATCAAGTCATACATAATTATTATCAATGGGAAAAGAGTAAGCAGGACCAATAACTATGTTGGAGTATGTTATTATTCTATTGATGTGTAATTATCGTCAAGTTGTCTGATATTTCTTGAATAAAAATGTGCTCTAGTCGTAAGATGCGCGTCAACCGACCAAATTGTGATGAGATCGATACGATACTACGGATTATTATTTTTTTTTAAATTTTGATTTGTTTTGAATATTTTATATATATATATATTTATACACACACACACACATTCTTTTATTTTTTTTAAAGTTATTTTATTTCAGTTCAAAAGTACTTCTTGCTTTGTTTTGTAGCTTGACATACGGTAGGCTCGCAAGGCCATGAGGACTAGTTCTTTTTTTACCAATAATTTATCTTCTTCCTAGCCTTTAGGTTCTGCTTTACTTTAAATAAAGCCATAGATATTTTCAGGAGCAATTAGGGTTCATGGATTGACTGTGATGGTATTAATTTGTTATTAATGCATTAAGCTCATACTGAATACGATTAATGATAAAATAGTGTTTAATATTTTGAATAGTTTCTGGTTATAAATACCATATACCTTAAAGTTTTATTAAAATTTTTACTGACATAAATTTAACTTATTATCTCTCATGTTATATTTCTTATCTCAAATATTCATTTAAAGTTACAAAACCATAACATTTCACAAAAACAACGTATATTAATTTATACGATGTAAAGAACACGTGATGTTCCGGTAATACTTCTTCCTTGATTATTCATAAAATTTTACATATGATAAAATATTACTCAGCTGTTCCTATCAACACATCTAATCTCATATGAAGCAGGTGGCGCAGTTATACCAAAGACATCCTTGAGTGGCGGTAAGTTGTCTGGATCCTTTGGTAGGAACTGAAATCTTTGAAATAGACTTGATAGAAATAAGAACAGTTCCATTTTAACCAAAGATTCCCCTGGACAAACTCTTCTTCCCATTGAGAATGGAATCAGGTGTTCGTCAGATTTCAGATTGCCTTGGTCATCCAGAAATCTTTCAGGTCTGAAATTAAGAGGATCCCCCCAAATTTTTTCATCTTGTAGAACGGAATCAAGACTTGGTAAAATCTGAGTTCCTTTGGGGATAAAATAGCCACCAAGTGTTACGTCCGCTGTGCACTGATATGCAACACTGAATGGAACGATGCTTGCTATTCGCTGAATCTCCATAATGTAAGCATTTAAATATTTTAGTTTTGGTTTATCCAACAGTGTTGGGGCTCTGCTATTTCCAACTTCTTCTAAAATTTCCAGATAAACTTTTTCTTGCTTTTTGGGGAAGTGTAATGCATACAACAGACACCAAGCGATTGTAGAAGTCGTTGTTTCTGACCCAGCAATAAACAAGTCGTCAATACAACTTATTAGGTTCTCTTCACTTAACTCTGTCTCCTCGCCAGAACTCTTCTTTTTATTTAACTCATGTAAGTAAAAAGCTATGAAATTGTTTAAATCATTGGGTTCACGCGTCGATTTAATTACATCCACCATTGCCCTTGAAAATTTCGTGATATCACGTGTCACATTCAATAATTTCTTTGCTTGAAATGGATCATAAGGTATGTTCTGTAGAAATGAGAGGAAATTGGCAATCGAGGCAGAATTGTAAAGGTTGACGCTAACATTAGAGAGATGCAAGTACTGGACGAAAATCGGATCTTCTAAATCATACCTCTTGCCTCTTAACATAGAACAAATGATGTTGGCAACACACGCATTGGTTAAATCTTTTATATCATTTGGTTCACCATTAAGCTTGTCCAGAGCCGCTATATAAGAGGAAGCCTCTTCCGATATTCTCTCAGCCAACACATTTTTACCCATTCCAAGATTTCTAAGAATAGACATTGCGAGGATTCTCTGTTCCTTCCAAATATTACCGGACGATAAAGAAAGCCCTTTAGTAATTTCTGGAACATTTACTGAAAGAAAATCTTGATCTGGTCTTCCTGAAAAGTAATCGGCTTTCCTTACTAAGGCCTCTTTGATGAGGTCATATCCGTTTATAACAACCACAGGAATTGACCCCATCTGAATGCTAAAAAGTAAACCAAGTTCATTCGCCCATTTCTTGAATTGTTGCCTTGGGTTTTTGTCCAGTAAGTAGCAATGTCCTAATAAAGGCAGGGCCAAGCCAGGTGATGGTGGGTAATTGACTGGTCGTCTTGTCCAATATACCCAGCAAATAACAAATAGTATAGATAATATCAGTAAAGGCGTGATACTTAGATTTAGAAGACTTTGATTTAACATTTTATATAGCTGCAGCCACTGTCTATTTGGAAAAAATAAAGACGTTATACAGGTAGATTAAAAATGTGCTTTCAAATATCATTTACTTAGAAAATGTAAAAAATTATTATCAAAGCTAAAAAAAATGCATCTTTTGTCAATTTTTACTCATTGGAAACCCAAAATAGTTTATTTATTAATTATTTTTAATTAGGTTAATGTACTGAGCACAAAAACATTCAATGAAATTTAAAAATATCTGAGTTTTAACGATTCTGAAAATGAAAAATAAAATTGGATCATTATTGTGTGGTAACTGTTTTATTTTTCATTTTAAAATGCCGGCATATTATATTATAACCTATATTCTTTACGCGTAAATCCTTGATTTTTAAAATCAAAAGCTTTATATTCTAATTTTTTCATTTATTATAAGAAAATTTCAACACCAGATTTGATATTTTAGAATAGGCCAACTAAATTTTTATTTAAACTTAGAAATTTAATTTTCCATATTTTCTAATGTCTGCGCAAATAGTTATTTAGATGGAAAATACATTTTCATTTGGGTTTCTTTTCAATATCACCACTACATATTGTTCTACAAAAATCTAATTCATCAGAAGTGTTGCTCTCTAAATAAGATCTGCTAATAATTTCATTGCCATTTTATTTAAAAATTTAATTTATCATGCTAAAAAGAATTTTGTAAATGTTTGACACTACTTGATGCGTTAAAGTTGTGACACTTATAATAATTGTACAAATAGTAAATATATTAGTTAGCCGTCTGAATTTCAAGTCAAATAAGTAAAATTTTAAATTGATTAAATCATACAAAATTTTAAAAGTAAATACGTACATTTATGGGCACGTGTTATGATTTTCTTCAATTTAGAAGGCTAGATTTTGCGAGTTACTAGCCAACTGAAAATGTTCGCAACTGATTTCCAAAACCAGGCCAACAAAATGCAAAGTTTTCAGATGTTCTCACACTATATTTCACCAGTATTAAATTTTTTAAATTACTTTTTCATACAAACTAAAATGTCTTTTATTTCGCATTTTATGGGTGCTCCTGTCTGCATAATTTATTTATGGTACATACTAATAAAGTAGCGCAGTACCCAAGCCTACGACTGGACTTACCGCATTTTACATACATTCCAAACAACTTCAAGAAATATATTCTACTCTAAATCTTCCTAAACACAGTTACACACGTAAAATTATATACAAGTGTCCAGATATTGTGGTGTAACCGCCCGAGACTAGTATAGGGAGCGAGATCAGCGTACCTCATCGTCTGACCGACCTAACCCTAACCCTGTCCATTGGGTCAACTAAAATTAATTTTATTTATGTAACGATTGAGAATCAATTAAGCCTGATAAAAAATACTTTATATTAACAAAGGCCAAAGAGTAATTATCTAAGTAAAGCGAACCACGGTCCCTTTTTTGCAGACCTGCATTATTTCTGCAGACATGCATATGGGCTTACATTTTAGCTTTACTAAATTTCTTATCATGTTGCATCTTATCGGAATCTCGACATAATTATACGTGTGTATAAACCATACAATCCCCTGCTCGTAAGTGGTCAATGAACGTCTGAACGCTACTTCACTTGCTGCCATGGACCTTCATGGCCTGTGAAGGGATCAATTCATTCATTCATTCAATCATTCAATTCATACAAACTTATAATTCTTTACATTGAAAAAGTTAATACTGGTTTAAATTGGGGCTGTTTTCCGTAAAAAGATAATAATAGTGTTGTCTTTTCTTTTCATTTTTATTTAACAAAATTAGATTTAACTTTAAACATCGCAATCAATTAAGAAAACAGTTATCACCAAAATATTTGACATCCTGGGTTCCTTGCACCTTAGAAATAATTTTGGCGCTTTTTTTTTTTTTTTGTTTTGTTTTTGTTGTTGTTGTGTGTGGTCATTATATACTAGAAGTCATTTTCTTTTTAATGAAATTAACGTAACGCTATGTAGATCTAATGTGTGCGTTATTTTTAACATCTTTATTTAAAAACATTTTATATAGATTAGATGTATTTGCTGGTGTCGGTTCTTAAAGCTTAAAAACAATATAAAAGCCCAGGTCACTAACTGGATGTGGAACGCTGAGGAACGATGTACAACAGACTACATCAGTTAGTTGAAAAATCGTGTGGTGATAACGCTGTAAAAATATTTAATATGACGTCATTGTTTGGTGTGCATCGGTGCGCAAAATACAACCCCTATTATTATTAAATACTTTGCGTACATTTCATAAAGTTTAATAATTCGTATTTATCAAAAAAGGACAAGTTAGTTGGTCTTTTAAAAAAAGGTTGGCGCCTTAGGCGCCCAAAAAAAGGGGGCGCCGCAGGCTCCACGGCGCCCCGGCACAATCTAGTTATTAAATACTTTGCGTACATTTCAGAAAATTTAATATTTCGTATTTATCAAAAAAGGACAAGTTAGTTGGGCTTTTGAAAAAGGTTGGCGCCATAGGCACCCTAAAAAAGTGTGCGCCAGAGGCGCCACGGCACCCCGGCACAATCTAGTTCATAATATTTAAAGCGTCCTATTCATTCGCCTCATACTTATTTTATAATATACATTAATATTTTTATATTAAAAATAAATTAATATTTTTTATAACTTATAGATGTATACATTTATATTTTTATATTTTTTAACGTAATTTATATTGAAGATTTAAAACTTAGTAACATTGTGTTTTTGTTCCTCCTTCCTTAAAAAAATTCGGAATTAGCCTACTAATTTATTATATTTCTGCATTTTGTAACGCTTGGGATTACAGTACATTGTTTTGTCGCCTTACAGGCCATGTGGGAATTTTATAATCAATAATTTACCGAATACCCATTGTTTGATTATCTGAAACTTAGCAAATATTTGTTTTTCTGTTGATGATATTGTATATCAGTTTTTTTTTTCAATATTCGAATAAAATTTAACAATATCTTATGTTAATAATTTTATTTAAAATAGTAACTTTCTCACTGACATAGAATATAGGTATTGCGGCGCCTTCTTTATAAGAATATTCTAATGACTATGGCGTTCTTATGTATAACGTTTTGTGAAGATCTATTTATTTTCCCAGTAACTAAAGCTTTTTAAAAAATATAAATTTAAAAAACTAATTCAAAAATCTACTAAAATTTCATAGCGATCGGAGGAATGGTTTAGTCAGCTAAAATGACATATATAAATACCTTCAATTTTGTATGTATAGATTATTATTAAAGTGATTACTTATCGCAGACCCAATCTCAACGTTTAGAAAAGAGAAAATCTAATAAAACAAAATAAAAAAAAGCTTAATGATTTATTAATTGAGGCTCATTTGATACATTTTTTGCAAACACTAATTTGTCTATAAGTGGAAGAAAGCATGAACAATATGTAAAGATATTAACAGACAAAATGCGAATGGCTTGTAAGTCTTTGTATCTAAGGCTGGGCCTAGGTAATCAGCTGGAGACCAGGAAATTAAAAGTGTTAACTTGAAACAGTTCTAGTCTAGAACCCAAAAAATAATACGTTGCGAACATTGACATTAACATAGTAATGGATATTTCATTTATGTAAACTTATGCCGTTTAAACAAACAAGAGTTAAAATGAAGTAGCGAGGGGCGTGGCTTTGTATATAACAGATATACTTTCATTGTGAAGAGATATGTGTAATCTTGAGTGTGACAAATTCGTTCTAATGAAAATCTCAATGTTTTATGGGGGTGTCTTCTTCTTCTTCTTCGTTCTCAATATTCTCAATATTGAATATTGAGTTTTGCGTGCCACGAGTTTTGCGCCAATTGGCCGGTGGTCTCCGATTTCAGCCTCCTGTATTTTCTGGATTTGCTTCCATAGCTGTTGGTCAGCCAAGACCATCTGCAAGGCAGCAGTTGTTGTTTTTTTGGCAAGTAATGCAGCGTTCACATGCCACGGCTAAAGGTTCCACGCATTACCCCGCTGCTTTTCACCCATTTGGAGCTGGGTGGAGCTCGGGGACGCCGTAGGCCCCGGGAACAAAGCCATGGCTTCCCATGGATTCGAACTCGTGACCATCGGAACGACAGTCGAGCGCGCTTGCCACTCGCGGGTGTCTTAAACGAACAATTATCTGTGAAAATCGTCACAATATTTTGTCTTAATTTATTTAATCCTCTACTGCTAAACCTTCGACTTGGAAATTTTGTATAAGCATTTCAGGGGTGGAAATTTCGCACATCTTTTAATTAATGAAAACCTTGATATAGTTATTGCATTGTAAAATCTTTACAGATTTTTTTAAAAAGGAATTTACTATATCTAGTTTTAAAAATTTATTGCAGATGATATGTTTCTAAACCATAATATAGCGTCCAGTTCTTATATTCAAAAGTGTCTTAAAATTTATGTCTTCATTAAATTAACAGCTTGATAAGATCAATTATATGCATTTGATTCATACATTTAAAATAACACATTTAGGTCGGATTGACAAGAAAATATAACGTTGCATTTGCCAAAATAAATTCTAGTTGTTGTTTTCTCATATAAGGATGTTCATAATATGGCGGAAATCTATTAATAAATATATTATATCTGAATTTACCCTTATTAGGGACAAAATTCATTTTAAAAATAATAAAAGATACGAGTCAATACATGAATGTAGTAATATTGAGAATGATTGATCTTATCAGCTAATTTTTAATTCTTCGTTAATTTAAGACAGCTAATTGGACTTGCAAAATAAAAAACAATTTTGTAACTTTACTAAGCTAACAATTTTGAGAACATAGTGATTTGACTGTATTTATGCCTCAAAACATTGTTGCGCTGAAATGTAATATAAAAAAAGAACATTACGAAATGA
This sequence comes from Radix auricularia, assembly GCA_002072015.1. NCBI lineage: Eukaryota > Metazoa > Mollusca > Gastropoda > Lymnaeidae > Radix > Radix auricularia. Next base: position 1,116,537 of record MUZC01001686.1, read on the forward strand.
GCTATGACTTTTCCCGGTTATAGAAATGAAGAACCCTATAGCAATACGCAGCTAGCCTTGAAAACAATTTTTTTCTGTTTGTGAATGGTAGATTGTTGCGCGGTGCGCATTAAATTGACCAAATCTTGTTGTTATGTAGCGTGAAGGGAGATGAAGTAAAATTTTGTTTTGTTTCTGAATTATTGATTTGAAATGACTTTTAATGTAAAATTGAACCATTTCACTTCAATAAAAAAAAATCATGTTAAGCCTGGTCCCTTTTGGAACCCAGGACGTGTTAGCGCATTTTCGTATTATGTATCAGTACTTATGTTAGATATCAGCATTATGTAGTTATCAGTAATTGTGTTTAGATTTTAGACATATTTGTATGACTTTTCTTGTGTAATGAATATACCTGAAAAAAAATTATTTAAAAGTAATCTCTTTACATTTTAAATTTTTTTATTTTCTCTTTAATCTAACTACAAGTCACCACAAATGATGACGTAAAACTCTCTAAACTTTTACACATATTCTAATGACGTCAATAACTTTAACTCTTCAATGCTTGAAAAAACGATGTATTCGACTTCCGGCAATGGCGGCCGTTCCCTGCGCCAGTGCTACCTATCGATTCGCAATGTTTTTTTGTAGTTTTAACGGGGTTTTTTAACGGATCGAGTAACTGAGTGTTGATGCACAAATGGCAGGTCAGGACATACAAAAAACATATATACATCATGGGTCTAGGACTTATGGATGCTGAGATCCAGGGTGATGACAGACGGACGGACGGACGGACGGACAAAACGGGTGCAATAGCGCATTCGACTTCTCGAAAATGCGCTAAAAATTGAAATTCCTTGTTGGAAATTGCGTTTAAAAACGCATTGGAGTTTTTATTACTTGAATATTTTGTTTGCTTATTGGATGAATTTCAGAGTATTTGTATGTATCATATAACCTAAATCTTTACTTAGGATTCAGCTGATACCTCATTGAGTAATTTGGTCTTAAGCGTAAGCAAAGAAAAGTCCGCACGGCATTGCAGTTTTGATACTGATCGAAATATTTATTAAACTATAAACATTTTCGCTACCTGTGATATCCGAGAGAGTCCCCTCTATAACTTACCAGCGACGTAGATGTGAATTTGGACAAATGGATTAGTTAGGACCAGTGGTTATGAAAATGTTGGCAAGGACAAAGAGGGATTGCTCCCAAATGTTTTAGGTCTTTGGAAACATGTGGAAATAAGCAAAAACATTACTTTTTCCTAAAGAGTTGGAAAAAAATGTGCGTTTTTTGTGTGTTTTTGTGTGTGAGAGAGTGAGTGTGTTTTGGAGAGGGTTTATTGACTTTTTTAAAAGAAATTTATTGATTTTGGATCTCAACGAGACACCACCGACTCCGTAAGCGTCAGAAGACTGGCATACGGTCTTTCACGTAAACATATGGGACCGCTGTTGAACGCATGTACAGACGTTAGTCGCTTCTTTAATATGAAATAGAATTTGATCCTGTAAATTATTTAGCCAATTATTAAAAATGATCGTTTATATTTTGTTAATTTGATATATATGTCAGTGCGATTTCATGGAGCTGGAATAATAAATATTCTCATTAGATGTTGAAGGATTCTTAAAGTATATATGACTAATTATATATTTTAACCATTCTATTTCATTGACTTTGCTAACAACCTGTGACTTCTTTATTAGGTACAATAAACATAAGTTCTATAATAGAAATCGGTGGCAGAGAAACACATTCTTGTATAATAACCTTCTTAAAATCCTTTATATTAGCTTAAAAGTCTTGTCCGTCTGTCGAAGGCTCGCTGTGGGTTGGCGGGAAAAAGGCAATTCCGCTGATCTTATCGAGCTGAGATTTTGCACATAGACTTGTGTAACCGAAAAAAAAGCAGTTTATTAACATTTCAGATCGACAGAATGTACCGTTATTAAATAAATACATCTTAGTTTATCTCTGTGTAGCGTCTGCTATAGTTAACCTACACGTGTCACTGGAGTTCACTCCAGCCATCATTGTCCACATCCCCGTGTTTTACAGCAAAAGGAGTTCAGTAACGTTGAGCCTGTAAATTTTAGTTGCACAGTGCGTATTATATTTAACATAAACAGTACTTCTAGTTCTGTCTCATATATAAGAGATTTATAGTCAAATAAATTCAAACATACCCCGTTTTTACGTCGAATATTTTACATTGAGACGAAGTAAACATTTGTGACCAATCGACTAAATAGACTTATTAAAAATTCTGATATTTAGAACGGTAAATAATTTTAAAGTGAATTAATTTTTAATTTATAGAACGAAAAAATTGACACGTCAAGTTTGTATTGTAATAAAAAGAGTAAAGTGTAATACTGAGAACCTCAGCTGCTATTTATGAAACAAATCACCCCCCTTATAACAAAATCTGGGTTGTTTTACCCTTCCATCAACTTAAGAACAAATGAAAATCAGTGTAAAAAATAACAAGGGTTGCAGGTACAAACATTTGGCAAAAGTATAACAGAGACTATTGTGCTAAACAGAAGATTGGTGGAGTTTTGTTATAATTTAGATAGTAAATGAAATATTGGGAAAAAGAGACACCAGTTAAATCGAAAAGGACCAGGCAAGGATAATACATGAAGACAATCTGCCATATGTCAACTTGCGTGTATGTCTTCTAAATAATTCAACACCTTTGCGCATCTTGGAAACAACGTGATTTAAACAATGTGAGTGTTCTGCTGGAATGTTATTACATCTGGTACATTGCACTTTCAATTTTAATTATTTTTTAAAAATATAATAAACACGATCAACAATATTTAAATTTATTATTCACTAGGATACAGAGCTAAAAGGAGTATACAGCAAACGACACAACAATAATGAAACATCATAATAACAATAACAAAGAGCCAATATAGTGATCCTTTCAGTTTCTGATCTAATACGAGCTTGGAATCTTCGAAGTTGTGTTAGACTCAGTGCCATAAAGAAATTATTTTTTGCTAAAACAAATTACCCTATAAAAAAGACAGTTGCAAATACATTTCATACAAGTCTAGAAACCACACATTTTTGGTAAGAGAATGCGATATTTTGGTGCGATCATCTTCAAACGATCTCAATGCAGTGAGATCGATCCAAACCATTTATAATTATTTAAAATAATTTGATGTGATTTTTATAAAATTTATTAAAAAGCAAAGGTTGCTGCTTGATTCATTTCTAGTTAGTCACTCGTCTTTTATTTTGCAGCAGGAATTAAATAATGCGTGCGAGGCCATGAGGACTAGATATTTAACTATTCTTTTATTCTGCCTTTATGTTCGGCTTGACTTTTGATCAAAGCATAAATATTATTTAGAGTTTAGAGGATCCATTGAGGCGCATGCCTGTATCCTGACCATATTACGTGGAATTTAATGCAACAAACACAATGGATTTCAATTTGTTTTAACACAACGTCTACTAAGATAGTGTTTACCTTCTGTTATAAGATATAATTAATTAATCAGCATTTTATATTTTTCTCTAATGTTTACTGAAAAGAACCAAACCTACTTACTTCTATGTTACATTTCTTTTATCAAACATGCAATAAGAGTGACTTAACTAAAATTAACATATTAACCATTTTTTAAAAAAAAATTGTGAAGTACTCGCAATGTTTCATAATAATTTCTTTCTTGATTTTTCCTAAAATTTTACATTTGACAAAAAAGCACTCAGATGCCTCTATCAACGCATCTCATCTCATATGAAACAGGTGGCGCAGTTATACCAAAGACATCCTTGAGTGGCGGTAAGTTGTCTGGATCCTTTGGTAGAAACTGAAATCTTTGAAACAGACTTGACAGAAATAAGAAAAGTTCCATTTTAGCCAAAGATTCCCCAAGACAAACTCTTCTTCCCATTGAGAATGGAATCAGGTGTTCATCAGATTTCAGATTGCCTTGGTCATCCAGAAATCTTTCAGGTCTGAAATCAAGAGGATCCCCCCAAATATGTTCATCGTGTAGAACAGAATCAAGACTTGGTAAAATCTGAGTTCCTTTGGGGATAAAATAGCCACCAAGTGTTACGTCAGCAGTGCACCGATATGCAACACTGAATGGAACGATGCTTGCTATTCGCTGAATCTCCATAATGTAAGCCTGTAAATATTTAAGTTTTGGTTTATCCAACAGTGTTGGGGCTCTGCTATTTCCAACTTCCTCTAAAATTTCCAGATAAACTTTCTCTTGCTTTTTGGGGAAGTGTAATGCATACAACAGACACCAAGCGATTGTAGAAGTCGTTGTTTCTGACCCAGCAATAAACAAGTCGTCAATACAACTTATTAGGTTCTCTTCACTTAACTCTGTCTCCTCGCCAGAACTTTTCTTTTTATTTAACTCATGTAAGTAAGAAACTATGAAATTATTTAAATCATTGGGATCACACGTCGATTTAAATTCCTCCACCATTGCTCTTGAAAATTTCATGATGTCATGTGTAACAGTCAATATTTTTTTGGCTTGAAATGGATCAAAAGGTATGTACTGTAGAAATGAGAGGAAATTGGCAATGGAGGCAGAATTGTAAAGGTTGACGATGACACTTGAGTGATGCAAGTAATGGACGAAAATCGGATCTTCCAATTCATACCTCTTGCCTCGTAACATAGAACAAATTATGTTGGCAACACACGCATTTGTTAAATCTTTTATATCTCTTGGTTCACCGTTAAGTTTTCTCAGAGCTGCTATAAAACAGGAAGCCTCTTCCGATATTCTCTCAGCCAACACATTTTTACCCATTCCAAGATTTCTAAGAATAGACAATGCGAGGGTTCTCTGTTCCTTCCAAACATTACCTGAAGAGATAATAAGACCTTTCGTAACCTGTGGAATGTTTATTGAAAGAATATCACCATCTGGTCTTCCGGAAAAGTAATCGGCTTTCGTCACTAAGGCCTCTCTGATGAGGTCATATCCGTTTATAACAACCACAGGAATTGACCCCATCTGAATGCTAAAAAGTAAACCAAGTTCATTCGCCCATTTTTTGAATTGCTGCCTTGGGTTTCTGTCCAGTAAGTAACAATGTCCTAATAAAGGCAGGGCCAAGCCAGGTGATGGTGGGTAATTGACTGGTCGTCTTGTCCAATATACCCAGCAAATAACAAATATTAGAGATAATATCAGTACAGGTGTGATGCTGAGATTCAGAAGACTTTGGTGTAACATTGTATGAATTGTAGGCGTCTTCTGTTTGGAAAAAAAAATGAAGTAATATATGTAGATTAAAAATGTACTTTTAAATATCATATACATAGCATATTCTTTACGGGTAAATCACTGATTTTTAAGATAAAAAAACTGTATTCTTATTTTTTCTTATCTATCTTATATGTTACAGACGCTCCTTCTGTACAGAAGATTATTGCGTCCTACGTATTTCTGTGGCTTGTGTTTAGTCCTGTATTATTACCAGAGGCGTCACTATGGTTGGTGTCAGCCGGGGCGGTAGCTCATGGTGTCTACCCCTCACGATTTAACCCATAGAACTCCTCCGAGTTTTGCAGTGCCAAATAACGGGAATATATAGAATTTTACAGTCTGGCGTCACCCCCTGATGGTGTCACCCGGGGCGGCCCGCCCCCACCGTACCCCCTAGCGACGCCACTGATTATTTCTAGATTTTTAAATCATGATAAAGTGTTGGTTTTCCTGGTTTCTTCAGGCAACCCATCCACGCCCGAGTACCGGACGGAAAGAAAGAAAACGTGTATGTGTTTGTTTTTGCATATGGGATAAGAAAGGTGTTTTCATCTTTATGTATATCTGAGGGTTGTATTAAGTTATCTTTTTTCATTTATTACAAGAAAATAAAAAGTGCACATCAGATTTAATATTTGTAAATAGGCCAACTAAATTTTAATTACATTTAGAAATTGTGCATATTTTCTAATGTTTGCGAATTTAGTTATTTATACAGAAATGATATTTTCATTTCGGTTTCTTTACAATACCAGCACTATATATTGACTACAAAAATCTAATACATCAGGAGTGTTTTTTTTTCCAAATTAGATGAGTTAATTATTTTAATTGCCATTTTATTAAAACATTTTCATTTTTATGCTAAAATCGCTTTCTTAAATGTTTGACACTAGTTGGGGCGTTTTAGTTGTGACACATATAATAATTGTACGCTGGTATATATATTAGTTAGCCATCTCAATTTCAAGGCAAATAAGCATTTTAAAACGTTTAATATATTGTTTATTTAAATTATACAAAATTTGATAAAAAATACGTACATTTGTGGACACGTATTATGTTTTTCTTCAATTTAGAAGGCTAGTTTTTGCAAGCTATCAACCAACTGAAAATGTTCCCAACTGATTCCGAAAACCAGGCCAACAAAATGCAAAGTTCTCAGTTGGTCTCACACTATATTTCGACAGTATGTAAAAAAAATAAAATATTTTTTCATACAAACCAAAATGTCTTTTATTTCGCATTTTTATGGGTGCTCCTGTCTGCATTATTTATTTATGGTGCATACTTATAAAGTAGCGCAGTACCCAAGCCTACGACTGGACTTACCGCACTTTACATACATTCCAAACAACTTCAATAAATACATTCTACTCTAGATCTTCCTAAACACAGTTACACGTAAAATTATATACAAATGTCCAGATATTGTGGTGTAACCGCCCGAGACCCGTTGAAGGTGTGAGATCAGCGTACCTCATCGTCTGACCGATCTAACCTAACTCTGGCCATTTGGTCAACTAAAAGTTATTTTATTGTTACAATGATTGAGAATCCCTCAAGCCTTTAAAAAATATTTTATATTAACAAAGGCCAAAGAGTAATCATTCAAGTATAGCGAACCACGGTCCCTTTTGGCAGACCTAGATCCTTTCTGCAGACTGCATATGGGGCTTACATGTTAGTTTTTAATACATGCCTTATCATGTGTGTCTTATATGAATCTCACAAAAATGATAAGTGTGTATACATAATTATAATTCTTTACATTGTATAGGTTAAAACTGGTTTAATTTGGGGCGCGTTGCGCATAATATGGACACTTCCTTGGTGTTATGTAGCGTTGGGGGGGATAAGACGTCATATAATGTTTAGTTTTAGATTTGCTGTTATGAAGTTACTTTTAATGTAATCTAGAATAATTTCCCTTATAAAATCGGAAATTCTTTTTTGGAAATTGAATTTGAATATTTGACTTTTAAAACTTGGTTTTTGAAATAGATTTTGCTAGCTCTTAGATCTTCTAAGTCATTTAAATGTCATTTACAATTACAATTATACTCGATAAATATCCTATTTTCTTTATATTTTTAAGTGCTTAATTGACATTATTGTTTTTTCCAATATCCAATTCCAAATATTTATAAATTCAATAAACATTTGTTACTATTAAAGTAGCGGTACAATTATTTAGTAACAGATAATGCGACACCAAGTAAGTGATTATCCTTCATTTCAATTAAAATTAACATAATTTTCTCCAGTTTTTCATAGACAGTACAGCATTAGCTTTGAAACTGGGGATATCTTTGTTCATCTACTAGTTAACGTGGGCAAAATGTTTTTTGCAACTTCTGTATATATTTCCAAAAAGTGCCACACATCAGCATTAATACTGGGCACATGTACACCTACCAAATTAAGACTGCACATTTGTATGATAAGAAGCCCAAGAAAGGCCACAGAAATAATGTTACAAATATAATAGTTTAAATAAAATATGTTTTAAAATATAAATAATCATTCACATTTTTGGTTATTGAGGATAAAAGTGAACAATTTATTGAAATAAACTGTTAAAATTAGAGATTTGACGGCGCCCTTTTAAACTGGGGTTGGCCGGCGCCCTTGGCAACCACCCGAATGCCAGCCGTTGTTGCGCCACTGGCTCCTGAATTAGAAATGAAAAAAAATAAACTGGAGCATAACTTGGCCCCAGCACTATAAATCTTCCCTCATGTCTTAAAAGAAACAACGAACAGAACACATAAGTTGGTACATTGTTATGCTGTAGTTGTTTCCTTCATGTTGATGTGAAGTAGAGCTCAGTTTGTTCATGAGCAGAGAACGTGAACAGTGGGTCATAGTTTCAGTTATAGTACATGTATACTCAGCAACAGATCCAGTTTTTGAGAACAAACAATGCAATGATAATAAGGCTAGTACAATGCTTCCAAAATATTGAAACGTATCCCGTTTTGAAGTCGAATATGTACATTGCGACACATTAAACATTAAAAGACATGTAAAAATTTTGATATTTAGAGTTGTAAATAATTTTGATGACAATTTCTACCACGAAAATGAATTGACACATCAAGTTTATGTTTTTGTTAATGAGCAGAGTGTTATACTAATAAATTCAGCTGCTTTTTTAGGAAACAAATAATTCGCCTTAATGCAAAATATGTGTTGCCATACTCTTTATCAACATGAGAAAAAACGAACAGCAGTCTAAAAAATAGCAAGGGTTTAAGTGCAAACATTGATTAAAAGTACAGCAATTACGATCGTATTTAACAGGAGATGGGCGGAGTTTTGTTATAATTCAGAGAGAACATGACATATAGGAAACAAGAAGACACCAGGTAATTCGAGATGAAACGGGTAAGCTTTATAGATGAATTAAATCTGGCGTTTGTCACTTTGCTTGTATAGGCTACCTTCTAAATTAATGAATAGTTTTTGCGCCAAGCGTACTGCTCGAACATTATTACATCTGCAGAATGGCACTTTCAATATTGATTTATTTTTTTAAATATAAAACATAAACACGATCAACAAAATTAATTTTTTTTATTTACTTGTAAACAGAGCTAAAAGGAGTAGATAGCAAACGACACAGCAATACTTAAACATCATAAAAACAACAATAGTAACCAAAATAGTTATCCTTTAAGTGTTAGATCCTCTCCATACTAGGAACTTTTGAATTTTAGGTTTGATTCAATGCAACGCTTTTTTTTTACATAACTTAATTTACACATCATTTTTGGACGAATGCAAAAAATTTGGCCTTTCAAAATAAAGTTGCATATCGCTTCATGAAGGCACAATTTTATTGTATGAGAATGCGATTCTGTGGTAGGATCATCTTCCACCAATCTTCTTATAGTGAGATCGATCCAAACTATAAAAATAATTATTTTATTTAAATAGATGTATTGTTTTTTAAATTTATTAAAAGCAAGAGCTGTTGTTTTATTTTATATTTGGTTACAAACAAGCGTTTTTGTATTTCTGCGGCAGGACTTTAAGAATTCATGCCATACCATCATGAAGGCTAATAAATTAACATTTTTTCTTCTCGTCTGCCTTTACGTTCGGCTTGACTTTAAATAAGAACATAAACCTTATTTAGAGTTTAGAGGATCCATTGAGGCACATAACTGCTGCCTAATCATATAACGTGAAATTTAATGCAACAAACACAATATATTGCATTTATTTTACTACATCTATTATAGTGTTTAGTTTCTGGTAATAGATATAATAAATCAGCATACTTTATTTTTCTCTAACATTAACTGACAAGAACTAAACCTACTTCCTTCTATGTTACATTTCTTATCTCAAACATGCATTACGATTTACTAGACTACAATTAACATACGGACCATTTTAAAAAAAATTATGTAAAGAACTCGCAATGTTCCATTAAAATTTCTTTCTTGTATTCCTAAAATTTTACATTTGACAAAAAAAGCACTCAGATGCCTCTATCAACGCATCTCATCTCATATGAAACAGGTGGCGCAGTTATACCAAAGACATCCTTGAGTGGCGGTAAGTTGTCTGGATCCTTTGGTAGAAACTGAAATCTTTGAAACAGACTTGACAGAAATAAGAAAAGTTCCATTTTAGCCAAAGATTCCCCAAGACAAACTCTTCTTCCCATTGAGAATGGAATCAGGTGTTCATCAGATTTCAGATTGCCTTGGTCATCCAGAAATCTTTCAGGTCTGAAATCAAGAGGATCCCCCCAAATATGTTCATCGTGTAGAACGGAATCAAGACTTGGTAAAATCTGAGTTCCTTTGGGGATAAAATAGCCACCAAGTGTTACGTCAGCAGTGCACCGATATGCAACACTGAATGGAACGATGCTTGCTATTCGCTGAATCTCCATAATGTAAGCCTGTAAATATTTAAGTTTTGGTTTATCCAACAGTGTTGGGGCTCTGCTATTTCCAACTTCCTCTAAAATTTCCAGATAAACTTTCTCTTGCTTTTTGGGGAAGTGTAATGCATACAACAGACACCAAGCGATTGTAGAAGTCGTTGTTTCTGACCCAGCAATAAACAAGTCGTCAATACAACTTATTAGGTTCTCTTCACTTAACTCTGTCTCCTCGCCAGAACTCTTCTTTTTATTTAACTCATGTAAGTAAGAAACTATGAAATTGTTTAAATCATTGGGATCACACGTCGACTTAATTGCTTCCACCATGGCCCTTGAAAATTTCAGGATCTCGCGGTTAACAGTTAATAATTTCTTGGCTTGAAATGGATCAAAAGGTATGTACTGTAGAAATGAGAGGAAATTGGCAAT
>MUZC01001686.1:1129591-1142561 GCA_002072015.1 Radix auricularia
TATATGTGTGTGTGTTTAACGTCCAGGGTCGAACCGACCGGGTTCGAAACAACCTGGGGTCGAAACGTCCTTGGGTCGAACTAGCAAGGTCGAACCGTCCGGGGTCAAAGTGTCCGACCACTCATCATGATATAGTTTGAAATTAACAGTTTGTTTGAACTTTGAAATCTTGCACCGATTGTGCACTGTGGCCCTTAATGTCATTTTTTTCCTTCTCATTTAAGCTATACAAATATTATTTTATTCAACTGAAGTTACTTTGCTTAAAGCAAATTCTTGACAACTCTTCCGTAAAGGTTTTTAAATTAGGTTGTTGTTTTCTTTTTTCATTTTCAAAATTCCTTTTATTAATGGCCAGTGGCCTAAAATGTAATTTTAAAAAAAAAGGATCTACATAAAAAGTTATTTACATATTTGCTACTGTGTAAATGTATGAATCTTGACTAAACTAGGTAGAATCTAAATCATGATAGCATATAGTAAACTACTTTCATTATTTCGAGGCTAGAGGGTCTAAATATTATTTTCTTAGAAGTTTAAATTCCCCCCCCACTACATTTCACACGATCTTGACACATATCGACACATATCTCCAATTTAGGTATGTAAATATAATAATAATAATAAATATAATACGTTTATTTCAAATAGTTGGTTATTTTTTAAATGACATTGGATATAGGTGTTGTGCCTTCTATATTGCAAGAGCTTTTAGGCCGATTGGTATAAATTGTACAGGTTATGCTATCTTTTTAACCCCATTACTCGATTTCTATTCCATTAGCAAATTTAATTTTAAAGAGCTAAATTACAATAAGAAAAAAGATATTTTTCAAAACATTTTTTAAATCCTGTATTTATATTATAAAGTACTATCCAAACGAATTGTGACACTTTCCAATTAAAATCTGTTAATAAACATTACATAATTCTTTTGAGCCTTTGAACTATAGACTTTATTTTCTGTGGTATATTAGATTCTACTCGAATGAAGTGAAAAAGTGAGATCACTAATAAATTCATATTCCGAAAACATATTGAAGAAAGCTTTTTATAATATTCTCATTAAATAGGTTTTAAATAATGCTGGTGTACTAGCAAAAATATTAAACTATTAAACAGTCAGTATTAATTGGATTAAAATATTATTTAAAAATTATTTTCTTTTTTTTTTATACAGTCATACTACAAACTTTGACTTCAGCTCAATTTCATGTGAAGCCCAGTAGTGTTGTCTAATATATTCCTGCTACTTTACACAGTTTATCTTTTTATCTTTGGAAAATACACAAAAATTAGAATTTTTTTCCAGGTTGACATCAATAAAACGAAATTGAATTTGGGAATAAAATGCGTGTGTCCCAAACTTGATCTTTATTTATCTATCCCCCTCCCCCACCCCCACCCCCGAAACCAATCATTGAAATAACAGTTATTTCGCCTCAATCGTTGCATTAAATAACATTCAAAAGCCCTCATAGGTTTATTTTATACCAGGTGAGTGATTTATCTTGATAACACCTGCAATAGACTAGATTAAGAAACCTCTTCTGAGTAAATGTGAAACGTTTTTAGCGCATTTTCGAGAAGTCGAATGCGCTATTGCACCCGTTTTGTCCGTCTGTCATCACCTTTGATCACAGCATCCATAAGTCCTAGACCCATGATGTATATATGTTTTTTGTATGTCCTGACCTGCCATTTGTGCATCAACACTCAGTTACTCGATCCGTTAAAAAACCCCGTTAAAACTACCAAAAAACTTTGCGAATCGAGAGGTAACACTGGCGCAGGGAACGGCCGCCATTGCCGGAAGTCGAATACATCATCTTTCAAGCATTCAAGAGTGGTGCGAAGGCGTGCAAAAGAATTAGTTTTTTTTGTTGTTGTTGACGTCAATAGAATATGTGTAAAAGTTTAGAGAGTTTTACGTCATCATTTGTGGTGACTTGTAGTTAGATTAAAGAGAAAATAAAAATTTTTAAAATGTAAAGAAATGACTTTTAAATTTAAAAAATGTCAGGTATATTCATTACACAAGAAAATTCATAAAAATATGTCTAAAATCTAAACACAATTACTGATAACTACATAATGCTGATATCTAACATAAGTACTGATACATAATACGAAAATGCGCTAACACGTCCTGAGTTCCAAAAGGGACCAGGCTTAACATGATTTTTTGTGTACATTATTGACACACTTTTAATGCCGAAAAAGTTGATTACTGCTCTAAAAGAGAAATATACTCTCTGATCGCCTTTATTAAAAAATAACATTCTTAAACAGCTTATGTTATGATGTCATAAAAGACATCTCTGATATAAAAAAGTAGATTCAAAGTAAAGTATTAGAGGTTTAAAACTTTTTAAAATAAATAATAAAAATAGTGCACCCAAACCACGATAAAAACTGACAAGGAATTAGATAAGTATTAATGTATTTTTTAACGATGACTTCTTCTTTTTCTACAAATTCTTTTGGCCTGAGACTTAGTCTCTTGAGGCCTTGGCTAATACCTGAACTACCCGCTTCATCTGCTGAGCAGTGCAATACAACACTCTCTTCACGTGGGACTCTTTTGCCTCCCTAACCTCCCGGCTATGTCTAAAGCGGACACGAAGTTAACAGGAGTAGAACTGTTTCAGAGGCTAAGCGGCAAGGACGGCAGTTCGAGTCCCTGTTATGGCCTAGCCTATTGAAGTATCAGTTAGTTGGGCAGTGTTCTGTTCGCATTTGAATCATAAAGCTCTGATGTTTTCGACTCAGAACCCCCCTCCCCCCCCCCACTGGTCTGATTAGCATGGCCTGGGCATGTTAGCGAATAATCACCCTGGAAGTCGTATTATCAGCCCACTCCTGGTACCACTTGTTTCTGAAGTGGTCCATTAGCCAGGTCTTTGCCCCGATATAATATGAACAATGACTAATTTATACTAAAAATATCGTGAATACATTTAGGAAATAAGAAAATTTGAAAATCATACAAGAGATATTTTTATTTCTGTGCAAACAGTGGTAATAAAAATGTGATCGTAAAATTAAAGAGTGACAAACAGACCATTGTGAAATTGAAAGTTAGCGCTGACAGTAGTAATTTAAGCTTAAATAAGCTTAAATAAGTTATTCAATGATTCTGAGCACATAGACAATCTCCAATTAAGAGAAGGGAAGTAAATTATTAATAAATTCTGACGAAGCCGTGACAACAAACCTTAGTATTATGTTTTTATAACGTCTAAAAAGAAAGATTGACCAAAACAATAGAATCCATTTAAAATTTTGAATGTGCAGCACTTTGGTTTCCTTACCATTCAGATCTACCTGTTATTTGTTGACTTTCCTGGTATCTCATTTCCTCAATTTTTTCCCTGCTTCATCTATAATCCGAATCGGCGTATGCCTTCAGGACGTTTGCTAAATGTTTTTTTTAAAGTATAAACTCTTAAATTCAGTTATCATAAAATATTGTTCCATAATGCCCAAAAGAAAGATAGAGAGAGTGAGAGAGAGAGAGAGAATGAGCGAGAGAGAGGGGGTTTAATCTTACAAGCAATATAACTATTTGGACTTAAGAAGCTGTAATGAGCTCTTTAAACAAAAAAACAGTAGAAGATAAAAACAGATATCTAATGATTAAACGTTGTCCATTTTGTTTGCTTGGCTTCAAATAACAACAAAACTGACATCAAAATGTGCATTGCTGATTTATTAATTTAAGCAGTGTCAGTGCGAGTAAAAGTTTTTGCTAACAATAACTTGACTTTTTAAGGTTGCATATAATACCTGTGTAATACAGAGATTGGAGCACTAAAAGTATTACAATGTAATCATGAAATTTATTCAGTGTTGTAAACGAATAATGATGCGAAAGGTGTGAACTGTGCTGGCAATAAGTTTAAAGGTGTTAAATCTAAACAATGCCAGACTAGACAAAAATGTGGTTTACATGAAAATAATATTTTCATAGCATATTTCATTCATTATAATAAAAATGCTGCGTAAATAAGTATGACAATAATGACAGAGTTGCGTGATTTTTTTTAAACAACAGATGTATCTGTATTGTGGAAAGTTGAATGTGTCTCTTGACTTTGACTTATTTTACTTTTAAGGACATATATTTATGGAATCATTTCTCTTAGTATATAATTTCATAAACTGCTGAAACTTGGTCAAGGATATTGTGTTAAATATTTCATATTCCTTGATTTAGTTATCTTCAAAATAATAAATAATTAAAAGAGTTAAAAATATTTATTTTTTAATGATAAAATTAAAATAGCTAAGAAAACAAAAACTGTATGGCTAGTAATAATTATTATCCGAAAAGGTCTCAAAAACGTATTATTTTCATGTTAATATATCTATAGTTCTATAATTAATGATATTTGAATTAACAATTAATATTAAAGACAGAGTGACACGTTAATTAAAGAATGCACTTGTACATATTTTCTACTGCATTGCTAAGGAGGACAAAAAAGTGTATTTTCTTTTTGAAATAAAAAATTCGGCATGGAAATATTTTGTCTTGTTTCTCAAAATCGTCAGTGTCACATTAAAAATAAAAACGATTTGATGGCTTGTCTGACAGGCCTGTTGAAACAGTAGAGAAAGGGATTCAGGGCTGGGTTCATGTTGGACAGGGTGGAGATCAACACGTTGAACCAGGGAGGGATCGGGTCACGAGCGTTGAAAAACTGTATAAAGATGATCCACACAGGACACCAGCACAAGGAGAAACAAATAATGATGGCCCCCACCGTACGGTAAGCTTTCATGTTACGGTTAGTCATATTTGTTTCCCTTGGTCGGCTAGAAACCTCGATGGTTTCCCTTGTTTGAAGGACGGAATTCTTGAGTTTTAGATTTGAGACCTTAGAGATGTGGTGCTTACTTGAAATCGATTCCATATTTGGCAAAAAGACATCACGGTTCTTGAAATTTTGATGGGCAGGTTTTGTTTTATCAGGTTTGCCAACAGTGTTAGTATCAACATTCAATGAGGTTTTCAATTTTTCATCCGGAAAAGTTGAGTGTTTGCTTTTTAATTCCAGTCCATTAATGTTGTGCCCGTTTTTATCTTTGTTCAGAGATTTTTGAAAGGTTGTGATATTTTCCTGCTGATCTTTTCCATGCAATTTGGAACGTCTCCTGTTGAATAAGACGACCTCCTTTAAAATAAACACGTAGAAACAGTACGGGGTGAAAAATGGAATGCAGAAACCGAGAACTATTAGGACAATAAAAGTAGTTGTGCTGTAGATCTCAGCACATTCCTTTCCGGTGCATTCGAACATTTTATTATCTTCTATTTGAGCCCAGTCCAAAACATGGGGAATCAATTGCATTACTGCCGGGAAACTCCACGAAAATCCAATAAGTATATAGCCGGACTTGTTGGTTAGAAGTCGATAAACCAGAGGCTTGCAAATAGCTATGAATCTGTCGATAGCCATTGAGTTTATATGACAGATTGAAACACCAAGCTGATAGTACACAAGAAGGATTCTCGCGTAACAAGCGTTTCGACCAAAAATCCAAACACCGTTCTCCATGTTGTCTGAAACACCTAATGGCGAGATAAAACAGCTGTATATAAGATCATTGAAAGCAAGCGATATCATCAATAGCCTTGGAATCTCATTGTTTGATCGGTTTTTATTTTTAGTTATCCTTGCTCTAGCCGTGTTGCCACTGTTAGGTTTATCTTTCAGACAGTCAGATATCAGATGTTTGATTCGTTCCCACAACATCACGAAGATAAAAGAAGCGTTGGCAAAGATTCCGAACGCCGTTAGTATCGAAGTGATTGCTGTGGATAGGACAACAAACTTCAATTCAGAAAAGTTGTCCTGTACGTGAGGCAGCAATGATAACAAGAGGAAGCTGCATTGAGAAGCATTCATTTGTACGCGAATCTCCATAAATAAAGAATTAACTAGCAACTAATTCTTTAAAAAAACCTTCTAATTATTGTTCTATTAAAACTTAAAGACTCTTCTACGCAATTTAACCTGTAGGTACACAAGTAACTGAAAAGTCATTTATTTAAAGATAAAACTGACATATATTTAAGTGTACGAATTGCAAGTCCCGTTATGAACAATTTGAGAGTTCTTCCAACGATATCATCTATAGACCTAACATGAAAAGCCTGCACTGTTCTTTACTAAAGTGTGACAGATCCCTCTACACGTTCTGTGTCTAAAATGAGAATGTGACAGGTCCTTTTATAACATGCTAACATAACCTTTGGCATAAAGATGAAAAGATGTTTAGGTTAAACTGTCAGATACATAATTATAAATCTTTTTAGAAAATTTTTTACCAGGTATTTTATTTTGTTACAACTTGCGCAAAATATTTGTAAGTCATTAAAAATTTTCTCAGAATTTTTGTGAAATTCATCGCTTTATATATTTTTCCCCTTCATAAAGTTTGATTGATCTTCCCATTTCTTTGTATTTGTTTCTCTTTTATCGCGACCCAACGATAAAAAAATAAGGCTGCAGACACTGTATTCTAAATGATTGCATATTTAACTTATCAATTATGTTTCTTTTTTTCTGAGATAAAAGACAAATTCGTTTTTCCAAACCAGATTCAACTTTTGCTGTCTTGTTATTATCCCTATAGGTAAAAAATAATTTTTCAAATAATGCTTAACTTTTTTTAAAACAATAATCACAGCGACGAGTGTATTTAATAACAGCCTAATAGTAAATACATATTTTAACAGCCGGGGAAAAGTCTTCATCGTTTTTAGGGAAATTTTAAGGTGCTCTAACACCGTCTGAAAAAATAAATAACAAGGTAATTATTTATAATGACCTACATTTTTTTTAACCGATAGTCCGCCATCATTGTATGTTAGGTTATCCTCAAACTGGTCATTGTACAACTATTAGCTATTTATTATTTTTAACAACACATTACACAGCCAGGTCGTTTCTTTTTAAATTTGTTTTTCTTAAATTGATTTTTATAAATATTCAAGCTCAAGAGGCACTATGTAATACAATCTTTTTGCTTGTCTTGTGAGTAACAGGAGCAAACTTTTGAGAACAGAAAAAGGCATGTCGTTGTCAGTTTGAACAGAAGCTTTTTTTTTTAAAAGTCAATGTTGAAGAACGTGCTCAATTGCAACACTGTTTACAGTTCCACAATGCAGGGACGGCCTTAGGGAACTGGGGGCCCTAGGACTTAGACCAGGGGTAGGGAAACCATGGCTCGCGAGCCAGATGTGGCTCATTTTATGATTTTTTTTTAAAAAGAAAGAAAAAAATCTTTATTCCGACTCATTTTATGTACATATTAATAGCATCTAAAAACAGCATGACAATGCTAGTGAAAAGACTTCAGAGATGTAGTTATTATACATTTAGTGTTCACAAAATGCAAACATTTACTTGAATTTTCAGTTTATAACATATAGTATTGCTCTCACAGAATTACAAATACAAGGTTAGCCGCGGCTTAGTATACGCCACAGACTTGCTATTCATAGATAGTGAAAAAAAAAAGGGGGGGGGGGAAGGACATAAACATCAGCAAGAAGTAATGAAAAAAAAGCGAGTAAATGTAGAGACATGTCCACAACCTTTACTACTACCCCTTGCTAACCATAAACTGTGATTTTCTGAATGTAAGGTTACTCGTATTCGCAAAAAATGGGGAAAAGAATAGGCTGGGAGAAAACATAATTTTGTTTTAAAATTTTTCCTTCTGAGACTTGAACCTAGGACTTTTCGCGTTCAAGGCGGAAGTGATAATCGCTATACTACGAATCATATTTTAACTTGTCAAGGAACAACACTTATGATAGACTGTTGCGTGGTGCGCATTATATTGACACATTCTTGGTATGACGTAGTGTGAGGGGATATGACGTCATATTGTCTTTACTTTCACAATTACTGATAATGAATCGACTTTAATGTAATCTAGAATGATTACCTTTTTTGGAAATAACGTTTAAATACTCATTCCAGTTTTAATACTTGTTTTCAGTGATGCTCGAATGTTGGCATTCCTAGTAGATATGTCTATCGATTTTATGTCTGAATTTGCCGGTGGGAAGAATGGTTTCTTATATAACATATATTTCTTAAAGTTGTCAACTGTGAACTTTTAAAATTATAATTTAAATTTTCCTACTTAAAGTCTATTAAACTAGTTTTAAATTTGTGCTCTTTCTTGATGATTAAAAATATATTATGACAACAGGTTGGATTGACTGAGATATAAGTATCAGTGTGTGAGCTGCGTGGAAACGTTCGTTACGGAAAGTATCCGTTGCCTGTTAAAGATGGCCCACAGTTGCTGACCTTAAGAACAGACGATGCAGCAAAGGTCTCAGATGCATGCTGCTGATAAAACGGTTTTGGTTTATCGACTAGAACATAAGTCGTTTCAATTAAATCTTTGTCTTGCATACTTTTTTTAGTCGTTACTTTGTCTCAATAAGTTGCGGTGGCTTTTCTTTAACATTTGTTATGTAGAAGCCACCACAAATTATTGAGAGAATGTAAAAATGAAGAAATCATGAAAACTCCAGAGATTGTTTATTAAGAGCGCTGAACGTGTATGATTGTAAGCGATTTGAAAAAAAATCATCTTCACAATGAACTTACTCTAGATTTTTACGAAGTCTTTAAGTCATGTGAAAAATAGTTCATTATCATCATCAGTCCCGTGACCGGTTCGGTCGGTGGGTTAGCTCATGGATACATCAACAGACAACGATCTCCACATTTCCCTATCGTGAGCGGCGGCCAATAACTCACTCAATCCCATCTCCGTCCATTTTAATCACTTTAAATATATAAACCGCGTATGCAGAAGGGAGGTTTACAGAAATTTACTTTCCAAATTTATCGGAAAATGGAGTTTAATTAAATTAATAATAACTATACATATATATATGTATTTTAATTATTTTTGTAAGATGTTAAACGGCATCATATAATTTCAACAAGAATAAGTCACCATCAAAGTATGAATGGAAATAACGTAATGCCAACAGTGTTAGTATCAACATTCAATGAGGTTTTCAACTTTTCATCCGGATGAGGTGCTCAAGCTCTAGATGGCTGTCAGTGATAAAACAACCGCTGCTGCAGACACTCACCAAAGGCAAGGCTCGTAATTTGCCTTTGTAGTAAGAATCGAGTGAGGTGAAGACAGTAACTTTGTACAGTATAGAATATAATTAACTTTTTTTTTAAAATGAGCATTATTTATTTTGATCATACAAAATTACAGACTAGCTTAACGAAATAAAAATTAGCAAAATTATGTATTCACATTCACAAATAAAAAAACGCATATTTTTTTTAAATTGTAATTTTAGTGTTATGGTTATACATATATATTTCAAAATCATTTAAATGAGCTACAGTTGGATATTGTTAATTTGGTGTAATTTTTTAAATACATTCTTCTTCATTAATAGTTTTTTTAAATTTGAGCTGAATTTATATCGGAAAATGAGATCATAGCTAATAACATGATTATACAGTACTTTTAATGTTGGAAAATGTGTAAAAGAAACCACTCATTGTTTCTTTTAACATATACATATATATATATATATATATATATATATATATATATATATATAGCTAAAAATTATGTTATAAAAATAAAAAAATTTGTTTTANACTATGGTTTAAAACATCAAAACTATGGTTTAAAACATCAAAACTATGGTTTAAAACATCAAAACTATGGTTTAAAACATCAAAACTATGGTTTAAAACATCAAAACTATGGTTTAAAACATCAAAACTATGGTTTAAAACATCAAAACTATGGTTTAAAACATCAAAACTATGGTTTAAAACATCAAAACTATGGTTTAAAACATCAAAACTATGGTTTAAAACATCAAAACTATGGTTTAAAACATCAAAACTATGGTTTAAAACATCAAAACTATGCTACAACCTGCATAGAAATGATTTCACCGCTACTCGCACAGATCTGTTCAAACAGTAAAGTAAAGGATTGAGGATCATATTCAAATTTGCGACCCAAATCACCAACACAAAAAACCAAGTTTCCATCGGATCGCCTGAACGAAGAAATGTAATGACGAAGCAGCAGCTCGGGCCCCAGCATAAAGTAAAACATAGCATGATACTGCCTACTGTGCGGAAAGCCTTCAAGTTTCTGACAGCCGTTATCGTCTTGGCCGAGAGTCTTCCGTCGATCTTTTCATTGTCGCTTAGATGTGAGCTTATCCCAGTCCACCTGTCTAAACTATCGTCTCCTGAAATACCATCGTGGTTTCCTGTGGTAATCGTTCGTGATTCTGAATGAATGTCTTCATGCCCTGTTGAAGATGCTGCACAGTTTCTGACAGGCAGATCAGGTGATGGTGCACAAAGCTCAGATGTATGCTGTTGATGACACGGTTCTGGCTTATTGACAAGAAATCGTTTGAATAAGATCTTTGTCTGGTAGACTTTTTTGGCTAAGATTTCCTGCCTCTTTTTGTTGAAATTGAAAACTCGACTCAATATAATTAAATAACATAAGTAAGGAATGACAAAAGGAATGCAAAATCCGAAGACGATGCAAGCTATGAAAGACACTTGTTTAAAAATATCTAGACATTCCCAGCCGTGGCATTTAAATATTTTGTTGTCTTCTACCTTCAATAGACCCAGGACATGTGGTAGCGCCTGGCACATTATCAGAATTATCCAAAAAACTCCGATCATGACGTAACTAGTTTTTTCGTGCAAGTTCGATACAACAACGAGTGGCTCAAGGTGATGTATCTGTCAACAGCTAAACAAGTCACGTGATAGGTGGAAACAGAAAGAAAATAATACATAAGTAAGCTTCGGGCCTGGCACAACCGTTTCCCAAAAAACCATCGGCCATTTTCTATTACTTCAAGAACACTGAAAGGCATCACGAATAAACTATAAGCCAGGTCACAGCATGACAATAACATCATCAACACTACAGATATGTGAGTCTTGAAGGGGATCCAAGGGTCACAAAAAGTCGATATTTTGAAAAAATATCGAAATTTCAAAAATATTATTTTCTGATAGATTAATATCTCTATTATCATTTTGTAAAATTAAAATTAATATTAAATACAATTTTAACGCTATAAATGTAGTTTGAAGAGGGTGGGGGTCTACGTTTTGTTTACATTTTATCCGAAACTAGATAATTTTCAACACTCGTTTGTACGGAAACCCTTGGCTCGATTCTATCAAGTTTGGTATCGTTCGAAAGCTAAACATTACGAGATGAATGCCATTCCGATGACACGGTTTTCTAAAAATAACTATTTTAGTAAATCCATTGTGTATGACTTGTACACAAATATAGGTGATTGGTTGAATGGTACATCTGACCTATTTTCCGCGTTTTGATTGGTTGGCGTCCGCCATTTTGCCTTCACTACGAGTAAACAAAGAGAAGGAACGCCTTGCCTAATTCTCGACAGTTTTACATATTGCCTTACCAATAGTTGATTATCCGATAGATTTCATTATTTAAGGTAAGTATAATTTGTATAAGATTCGTTATGATAGCTTTTGTTAACATGTTTACTCCATTAGTAATAAATTAGTACTCAAATAAGCAAAACATCGACAAAGTGGTTACGGCTAAGTTTAGCGCGTGGCGTTGTCACATTCAGTTTACCGAGTCAGTAAAACAAGGTGAAAACGCAATACTACTACATTGATTGTACATGTATTTTAAATAAAAGTAAATTTAATTATGATTATAATATACAATAAGTAGTATTACAAACCAAATAAGTAACCACGAAGTAAAGTATTATAGTTATATTATAGTCTGTTGTAGGTTTTGTAACTTTGTAAGTCTACTAATACTAATCATAGACATAGTTCACAGATCAGGCGATAAATAAACATACAATAAATTAATAATAGTCAGACCTTTAAAAAATAAGTCATTATTATTATAGGTCTTATCACAATTTTAAGTCTACACTGTAATATACATGTTGAAAATCTTTATTGTTTTTAATTTTATTATGCTTGGTCTTGGTAACAGTAGGGAGTAGGATTTCTGTTACCTCAACCACAATACTCACATTCAATTCATAATTTATTCAATAAAATAATTTTTTTTAGTTTATTTGTTAGTTACTTAGTTATTTTTGCGTTCTTTCATTAACATTTTTTAAATTATTTATCTATCCCTTTGGTTTAGTGTCATCATCAACATGCCTGCCGCTAAGGACTTTACTACGTCGACTACGAAAACTTCTCCACCACGGTCAAAGCTGATGAGAAAGCAACAGACAGCTTTAAGAAGAGCAGAAATGCTGAAGAAATGTGACCTCTTATCCAATCCTTTGTCACAACCACTCTACTGGTAGAAGATAACCAGACCACCCCACACTGTCAACAGACATCATCTGCAGCAAAGCGTTCGCATTATTTCTTTGCTAACGTCTAACATCACTAACAACTACATTCCAAGCCACTGATCATTGCCAACCACCTATGTCTCAAATGATACATTGCAGACATTTTATTTATTGGTTTCCAGTGTGCTACTTGGTGCTTGCAGGGATTTTCCCACAACCTACCAAGAGGTAAAAGAAGAGACTTTTATTGCTCCAAAATCTAACTGAGCAGACATTCTGTAACTGCTACTTTTGCTACTGGTATGAGCTATGCAGGTCTGAAGAAGTTTTCTAAACTTTTGAATGTGCCAGTCATGCTTCAGGAAACACACATCAAACATGTAGAAATAATATTACAAAAAAACAACTTTGTTTACAACCTAACGCAAATGCGAAGAACAGCAGCGGATAAGAAGAAATCCAGAGAGCCTGGAAGTGCTGATTTTTTATTTTTTTGTCTCAAATATTTTTTATATTTTACTTTTTGATTTAGTATACTATTTAATGTTTTAAAATATTTCTTTGTCATAGCTAAATTTGTGGTTTCAATTA
>MUZC01001686.1:1142630-1167220 GCA_002072015.1 Radix auricularia
TTTTTTTTTTTTTTTTTTTTTGGGGTGGGAGGTGGATGTAAATTTCTTAAAATTAATTAATTATTTATTATTTGACTTGAATTTTATGATTATTTACAAGCTAATTGGTTTTTGTATTGGATAAGATTAACTATTCTTGTTTATATTATGCAAAAGTATTTAGTTTCTTCACATAAATGTTTATTTTTTACTTTTCTCAAAATAAACATTTTTAATGGATATGGAATTTTAGTTTTCATTTTTCTCAAAAAGTCTGTAGTCAAATGCTTTAAAATTTGGAATACTTGTTTAAATATGGTCTTTAAACAGAATGACAGAGCTATTTGGATTCAAAATGATCAGGAGGGAAAAAAAATTATCAAAGTTCACATTTCAATGAAAATGCTAAACAATTGCGGAGAAAAACAAGTAGGTCGCAAAAAAAATTTGCAAAAAAAAAGTTCTTTCCTTTTAGCTCAAGTCTCTCTGTAATTCCATTTGACACTCTTATGGCTATTTGAAAACATATTGCTAAATCATCTTTTTTCCCTTCTCTCCGGAACTGCATATGATTCACACACAGATTGTGAATGTGCCTATGTCGTTGACTAACAACACACAGAAAACGACGATCGCACTAAATTAAAATGCTTTAATTACAACAAAAGCAATAAAAGTCGTGAATAACAAAAAACACTACACAATCATAATAAAAAACATAGCGCAGTTACAGTAAATAAAGGATTATTTCAAATAATTATCACATCCTTACAAAAATAGCAAACATTTGCAGGTGTAATTAAAATTTACACAAATTTATATCGTATATTTTTGGATATGTAACAACTAGAATAGCAATTTGAACATGGGACAATCTCTCGGAATGCAGAAGCATTTTTTAAAAATATGATTAGATCTATTATTTATTTTAACGAAACTTTTTTATTCAAAGAATTATTCTTTCTTAATCACTGAATCCACAAATGTTTCAGTCGTATACAATGCTGGTTCCATATTTTAGCATTGCAATTCCGACCTGGGAATCCTCTCTAAACTTTCTGCTACTTAAACAAACGTAATTTTTTTTTATAAATTAATTAAGCTGAAAAGTATACTCTATTTTGACTTATTAGACCAATCCGTCAATATCTGTGGCGAATCATTCCCTGTAGAACTATCCCCTGCATCATAATAAATTAATTTTCTAAACTAGAAATTCCGCTTAAGTTGATTTTGTGTAAAATGAGTTGTGGCAATGGTTCAAAAAAATCAATACAAATACAGTATAAGATATATAATATTTATAATATACGAATGTTGCAAATGACAAGAGAAAAATTACGTTTAAAAAATAAGTGCATGCTCAGATAACAATTAAAATAGAAAAACTTCTCCAAAAAAACACACATACAAAAGTTAAATAATTATCTAAATACAAATAAACATTTAACATAAAAGTTCCTATAAAGACGCAAGAGACAGGGTTTGATTAACACCATATTATATAACGTCGTTATTGTGCACAATTAACATTGCACTTATTTGCTGTAATTTGTAGAGTGTGTTTGTTACCACTTGACACGCGATTTCTACTGACGTTTCATAGAGAGAAACCAAAGCGTCCATAGCCATAGGATTATATTAAGTGTTTGTTTGTCACATCAGAATACTATCTCCTAGTTCGTGAAGATAATCCTAGAGGGAGCTACTTTGTTTGTTCCTCTTTTTTATGTAAAATCATTTCATCTGTCCAGATCTTCCGGAAACATCCGAACTTTAGGTTAGCATCTTAAGGTTTTCCCGAGCTAATTAACACATCAAAGACTTTAATACTAAAATATTTTAATTATTAATATTAACGAGTTAATGGTTTATCGTAAGCGCTTAAATAAACACATGTAGTCCAATCTCTGTATTAATACATACTCTAAGAACTGAATTGACAAATCCAGAAGTGATTATTTGAAAATGGTCTATGCTTTTAAACTGTTGTAAGAAAAGTACAATTAATTTGAAGTTTTCTGTTAACAAAAAAGTATTGTTAAGTGGAGAAAGATACATTGTTTGTATTTTGCTGAAAAACTTACACAAAAAAATTAGCTGTAACATTTAGTTGGTACTTTGCATATGCGTTTTCTTTGAGAAAATTTTTGGTCACAATTTACCTAAAAATAGACCTAATGGCTTGTCTGACGGGCCTGTTGAAACAGTAGAGCAAGGGATTCAGAGCCGGGTTCATGTTGGACAACGCATTGGTCAAAATGTTAAACCAGGGAGGGATCGGGTCACGAGCGTTGAAAAACTGGATGAAGATGACCCACACCGGACACCAGCACATGGAGAAACAAATAATGATGGCCCCCACAGTGCGGTAAGCTTTCATGTTACGGTTGGTGGCAGTCGTTTCATTTGATTGGTTAAAATTATTACAATGGCCTTTTTGTGGGATAGAATTGCTATTTTTGCGTTTGAAATTTGTGGAGACATGGTGCTTAGCTGAATTTGATTCCATCCTTTTGGAAAAATCATCAATACTTCTTGGATGTTTTAGAGATGTTTCATGATCCTTTTTGTTTCCAATGTTAATTTTCACACCTACTGAAGATGTAAAAATTGAATCTTTAGTCGTTTTCTTATCGCTATTTTTTTCATTTTCTTTTATGCTGAAACAAGTCGAATCATTTCTTTCAGGTTGGTCTGCTAAGGTTGTAATGTTTGTATGATGATGGTTTCCACGAAATTTGGGGCGTCTTCTATTGAACAAGACAACTTCCTTTAGAACAAACACATAGAAACAGTAGGGGGTAAAAAATGGAATGCAGAAACAAATAACCATGAGGACGATAAATGTAGTCGTTTTGTAGATCTCAGCACATTCCTTTCCGGTGCATTTGAAAATTTTATTATCCTCAATGTGAGTCCAGTCCAAAACATGGGGAATCAACTGCACTACAGCGGGAAAACCCCAAGAAAATCCAATAAGCAGATAGCCGGACTTGTTGGTTAGAAGCCGATAAACCAGAGGTTTGCAGATTGCGATGTATCTGTCAATGGCCATTGAGTTAATATGGAATATAGAAACACTGTATTGATAGTATATGAGAAGAATCCTCGCGTAACAAGTGTTTCGACCAAAAATCCAAACACCGTTCTCCATGTTGTCTGAAACACCTAATGGCGAGATAAAACAGCTGTATATAAAATCGTTGAAAGCAAGCGATATCATCAATAGCCTTGGAATCTCATTGTTAGAACGGTTTTTATTTTTAGTTATCCTTGCTCTAGCCGTGTTGCCGATATTTGGTTTAACTTTCAAACAGTCAGATATCAGATGTTTAATGTGCTCCCACAACATCACGAAAAATAAAAGAAGCGTTGGCAAATATTCCGAACGCAGTTAGTAAGGCTGTAATTGTTGTAGACAGGACGACAAACTTAAAATCAGAGTAGTTGTCCTTTACGTGTGGATGTAATAAGAACAAAAGGAGGCTGCAGTGAGAGGCGTTCATTCTTTTGCTGGGTCTTTTCTATGTTAAAAAAAAAGGAATTGGTCTCTTGCCTGGAATTTGAGTAATGCTTAGGGAAATTTAATCCCAACAGACAAATAATCTAGAAAAGCCGAAATTCTCCTATGTTAATTATCCAGGTCTTTTTGCAACTAACTTGAACGTCCTGTTATAAAATACTGAAAGAATTTCAACATAAAATGAACAGTTTCCTCAAAGATTTGACCTGTACTTTAACGACCGTCTGAAAGGTCATTCAATAAGTTACAGTTTCTTCTCCAAAACACTTAGATAAAAAGTTATTTAAACGAATATCTAACTGATATGTTTCTTGATATATTCAACATTTAGCTCAAGCAGAATGAAAGTTAAGACAGGTTGATATTATAAATTTGTAGCAACAAAGCTATTCATTTATAAAACATTCACACTAAGTGTTATAAATGTTTCCATGTCCGGCATCCTTCCGTCTCGCGAGACGATGGTGATCCCCGTTGGGTTGGGTCGCATTTCCTCGAGTGACTGTGCAGTCCTATCCTTGAGTGACAGTCTTTGCCACAGTTTTTACACACGAGTTATGTGCTTCCAAATGTTTTGGCCTTTCTCCTAGCTCTTCTGTCTGCAGCCTCCTCCATTCTTCGCTCCTCGGCTACTATGACGCCCTCTTTGACAACTGTGCGCCACGTAGATCGGTCTTCTGCCTTACACTCCCAGTCACTTGTATGTATTTTGGCTGCTTTCATGTCCCTTTGACAGACATCTTTAAATCGCAAGCGTGGGCGACCTGTTTTCCTCTTTCCTGAAGCAAGTTCACCATATAGGAGGTCCTTCGGGATGCGGCCGGGGCTCATTCTTTTGACATGTCCTAGCCACCTCAGGCGTCTTTCACTAAGAATTGAGAACATGCTTTGGGTATTGGCACGCGTTAGTACCTCACTATTAGGCACTTTTTCTTGCCATTTAATACCAAGGATGCGGCGCAAGCATCTCAAATGGAAGTTGTTAAGCTTACGCTCTTGTGATGTATAAGTGGTCCATGTCTCGCTCCCATATAGTAGTGTACTGATGACACAGGCTCGATAGACGCACAGTTTGGTTTTCTCCGTTAGCTTTGTGTTTTGCCAGACCCGCTTATTTAGTTTAGCCATTGTTGCGGCTGCCTTGCCAATTCTGCTGTTTATTTCTTCTTCAATGGACAGTGTATTGGAGACCTTGGATCCCAAGTAGGTGAAGCTGTCCACAACCTCCAAGTTTTCATTATCGATATTTATGGTAGGAGGAGGTCGAGTGTCTTGGGCCATGATGTTTGTCTTTTTCAAGCTGATTTGCAGACCAAATTCTTTGCAGGCATTGGAGAAGCTTGACACGAGTTGTTGCAAACCAGATTCTGTATGTGCTGTTAGTGCCGCATCATCCGCAAATAGTAGCTCTTGAATTAGGACATCCGTCGTTTTGGTCTTGGCTCCAGAACGGTAATAACAAAACACACTTCTAACTGCTGCTTCATCTTCTATTCATATAGCAACAACACATTAGTTGTTTTTTCTATGTTGACTTGCAACTAAATTGATTTTATGTAATTAACTCCTCCCTTGTATCAAGAAAAATCAATTATCTTTTGCAGTCAAACAATTTTCTAGTTAACTTCCATGCAGTATTACTAATCCCACTGAACTGTTATTAAATCCTTAGCTAAAATTACTTTTACTAGTCCAAGTCAACGTATGTATCATTAAATACGACTGATCACATTCGTGAGTTCATTAACGATTTCATAAAAGATGAGTCCAACATTTTTTATATTAGTTCTTCACCTTTTGAACTGCACCTACATTTAAATGATTAGTGCGACACAACGTTTTTAGTGATGATCAAAGCAGAGAGTTTTTATACCACTTGTGACCTGTGACGTACACGGTGTTTTTTAAAGGAAGATGAAAATCTTAGATAAGAATTAATGACCGCGTTGAGCCGTCCGTTAGTATTTGACCGAGTCATTTACAAAGTAACTTTTATCCCGAGGCACCATTAGTAACTAATGGGTACGTTATCCTACATGTGGAAGAAAATCAGCAGTCCCGAGCCTGCGCTCTTCATGGGGCTTCCCGGAAAACCCCCTCAGCCCTCTGGCCCCCTAAGGGACGTAAAGACTGAGAAGCCCCCCCGGAGAGGTCGCTGCTACAAGCGGCCGCCTGGGCGTCCAGGGCACTGGGCTGAAAACGCCTCCCACTAAAGTGTGCCTCCCGAGGGAGGTGTGGAATTTACCTACGGCGACTCGCTATCAACATAGTATCACTTTGGCGCCACCACCACAAAGCTTACGAGTCTATATAGTTTAGATCGCCGCAAAGCGTGGGGATCATCACTGACCTAACTAGGGTTTAAACCCCACCGGAAGGTTTCCTCAGAGCTGGCGACCAAAAGCGTTTCCTAGCGGTACCTTTTGCTATTCCGTACTGGCGCTCCTGGCCCTAAACCGGCACCGCTCAACAGCGTTGCTAGTTAATTGAGGGGACGAAACGGTCGCTTCGGAGTAACCCGACCCTCAACGGGTACTTTGGTTTTCATCATCGGCATTGCATCTAAATGCTTTGCCTAAGATCCGTACAGCGACTGTAATCATATATGACTAGCACCTAGCGCCTAACAACGGTCTTCGGCTGTCCAAGCCAGGGGTTTGTCGGTTTCAGGTCGTGGTCTGCTCCACAACCTTACTCGTCTGGCGAACCACGTAGAGGTCACCCCTTCTCGCCAGGGTACGTTATCAAAGGATGCTTCATTATTAAATCTTTGTACATCATTAATTAGGTGTCTCAGAAGAACTGAGTCCCCCAGCACTTAAAATTATTTTCCGTTTTTTTAACAAAAACTATTTGCTTTCAGTTTAATTTATTAAGTGCATCATGCACAGCCGAATAAAGCCGTAAATAACATAGCGCTAGGTGCGTGTTTGCCAACCTTCAGTTCTTGTTCTTTTACTGGAATTATCCACATAACTATTCCAGTGGTCTGTAAAAGTATATTTTTCTTTAATGTAAAACTTTTTTGTTATCATTTAATAAACGTCTACCATTTCATCAGTGCTGCTATGTTTTCATACACTTTAACAATCTACCCAAGATTAGTATTTAATTTTTGTACGTGATAATGGGTTTAACACTAATTACTTCTAGCTTTGAAAAAAAAAACATTTCACAAAACCGACAATGAATACATATAACAGTAGAAATATATTGTCTCTTGTAATACTCATCTTGATCGTAAGTCGTGGTCTGTTGTCATTTGTGTTAGTCATTATTTTTTTAAAATTTCGAAAGATGAAAGCATGAAGAAAAAAAACCTTAAATATAAAGGAGAGGATCGCAGGCATAGCACTCGGGCAGTTGACTGTTCCATTTATGTATTCTTTAACAAATCACCCTCTTTTGAATTAATTGAGAATCCATCTCATTTATAAGCATTTAATTTATTTTATTTTTTTGATTGCAGGTTATATAAAAAAAAAGAAATAGAAAACATTATTTTAGGTTGGTTAAAAAAAGCGTGATCTACAAATATCATTGTGTCTAGCATGCGTGATGTTGTGGGCAGTGTCAGTATTTTAGAAAATCCTTTCAAAGTCTCCCGAGGAAATAATTATTTACATTAAGCAAGCAGTATAAAACACACGCTGCCGTTCAGCTCCAAGCAATCATAAAAACAAATAGATCTAGTTCATTTCTAAATAATTCAATAAAATCCAATGTTTTAATGCGTAGTTTTAAATTAAAAATGTAAAATTTAAATTTGCCAACGTGAGAGATTTGTATTTACGTTGCACTTTTCCCATTAGATTTAATTGTATACATTAAAATGGCTCTAAAGGTGTGCGAGAAATGGCCTACATTTAAAATTTAATAAATAATAATAATAATAATAAATAATAACACAAAACCCTATTTAAAAAATTACTCATTTTCTTCCGTTTCAGGAAAAGCAAATACAGCATTTTAACAAAAAATTCGTGGTGAGTAATCAAAGTTTAATATCGTGGAATTGACTGGAACTGTCCTAAAACAAAGTCACTCCTAACCGTCCAGTAATAACCAGTTTGATGTTAACAACGGTTTAATATTAACACAACTGCCAACTCAGATCGATGGCTGTATGAGTACTTATACTGAGGCGTTGTGTATAGAACAAAGTTGGAGTGGTTTATTGAAATGAATAAGAAAATGAGAAGAAGTCAGTTATACTTAAATGGCGTTTGATAACGTATTTCCCGATATTTTCGTCATTAAATTGATTATGGTGAACTAATATAAATTACAACACAGAGTTCTATATTCAATCAAGGGGTATAAGTTATTTAATTCCTATTAGTCTAATTAACGAGCTTGGCCATAGTTTTAAACTTTAACTATCAAAATAATGAGGTAAACAGTATTTAAAAGAAGTTCCTAAACCAGTGGTTCTTAACCTTTTTGGAAGTACCGAACCCCACCAGTTTCATATGCACATTCACCGAACCCTTCATTATTAGTAGTAATATAGATGCCTTGAGTCGGGTGCTGTCTTGACCTCCCTCCGCCGAACCCCGGCGACTGACTCACCGAACCCCTAGGGTTCGATCGAACCCACGTTAAGAACCACTGTCCTAAACACATAACAGGCGCGCTGGTTTTCCGAAGCTAACAAATAACGCGAAGGGGTTAAAGGGTAATTCCTTATCATCATTTGTCCTTTGAGTCCCTTGTGGCATATGCAGCTTCTGTCAAAGCTCGCCATTCTACACGACCCCTGCCAGTCGCTTCAATTCTTCCCTGTTCTTCCTAGTTCTTTTAGCCTCATCTAACATGCTTTTGTGGGTTTAAATCTAAGGCCCGCCTAACCTCACTGTTATATTTCCTTGGTGTGTCCAATCCATCTCCATTTTCTTTCTCGATTTGATGTTCTAATTTTCTTTGTCCACACTTCTCCCACAGCTTGGAGTTTTTGACCTTGTCGAACCATATTAAAGGGGTGACTGAATAACCCTTAAATATTCAGTACGGTATAAGATTGAATTTTTATAATGGAATTTTTAAATGTGTGAAGTTTACTTCTTTTTGTTTTTTTTCATATTAACAATATTAACTTAAACAACACTTTTAAAGTGCTGGAGGTAGGGGGTCGAAAATGGTTGGTCTCTACGCAACTCGGACCACGAATATGGAACTGATTTCAACACGAAAACAACAACCCTTTGCTGGCAGCGCTACTAGTATGTCAAATATGATTTCAGTCGCGGTACGGATCTTAGATTTATCAGATGCAATTTTGATGATGAAAACAACAGTACCCTATGAGGGTCGGGTAATCCGAAGCGACTGTTTTGTCCTCCTCACTAGATACTAGTGATTTGTACTGCTTAGGGCCAGGAGTGTTAGTACGCATTAGCTAAAGTTACGCAAAGAACTTGGCGGGCGTTGAGGAAGCTTTCCCTTACTGGTGAACCTTTAGGTAGATCACTTTGATGACTCCACCATCTAGCGACAGTCATTTGGAAAATATATTCATTTCGTAGACTGGCGTGTCGCCCTCAAGTTATAGCGAGTGGAAGTAGGGAAAATCCACCCTTGTTTTTTTTTGTTTGTTTGTTGTTTTTTTTCGGTATACTTTGCTGGGACTTTTCTATGAAGACATATAAAGGGCCTAAAACTAAGGGCTGTTGACTTCCTTCCAACTGTGGGATAAAGTGTGTTGGCAAAATTGTCCCTCACTCAAACTATTTTGAACAGCACCTGCCGACAAATGGAGCAATAGACTATGTACAAAACTTGGCTTTAAGAACTACAGCCCTTGCCGACAAATGGAGCACTAGACTATGTACAAGACTTGGCTTTAAGAGCTTAAACTCAAGATCTTATGGATGAAAAGTGTATGATATACAGAAGGAACAGCCTGGAAGTGAAGCAGAACTGTAGAAAAACAACCAATACTAAGCTCATCCCTTATGTAAATAGGCGCAGAGTTAGGGGAGCAGGAGTTGTCCAAATGTGAAAGCCTCCCGGGGGTGTCCAAATTGTTTTTTACATTAAATATTACACCACCGCCATGTATGCAGTGCATCCCAAAGAGGTCAAATCCCCTTGATACTCAAATCCTCACAAATCCCTAGCTCGCCCCGGCCACTGCATTTTTATCTCTGACAAAGAGGAATTGTAGAAAAAATGAGATATAATGTTTTCAAAGTTCATAGTTAATTTTTTTTTTTTTAAAGATGTAAGTTTCTCGCTTATAACGGAATCTACTGGAGGAAGAAAAATGTTCTTCTTGAATTTGAAATAGAGTTCAAATACAAGGCACCTTTTTTAAATATATTTCATCCGTGTGTGACTAAAATAAAGGTTGAAATTATGTTCCTCTGCACAAATTTCCAATTGACACTGCATTTAAAAAAAATTGCTAGTTAAAAATGTTTTATTACTTTAGAAAGCATAATTTTATCATCTGACTATGAGGTATCGGGATACAACTGATGGGTTCCAAAGTAAAAGAAATCAGTCTGTGGAGAAGCTCTTTTTTTTAAATTTAATATTATTTAGTTATTCATGTGTACCAATAACAACGGTGAAAAAAGGTAACTTGAAATGCATTTCCAGTTCCCAATAAAACCAGGGATAGATACGGCATGATAGTGAACAAACTAATGTTGCCCCTGTATTTACAAAATAGGAAATGAAACAGACTCTGGTGATTACAGAATTGTCTAACTTACTGCCAATACTTGTAATCTACAAGAACCTGTTATATTTTGTACTAGACAATACTCAATACGCTCTCATTCATACACCAACATGCTCTCATTCATACACCAACATGCTCTCATTCATACACCAACATGCTCTCATTCATACACCAACATGCTCTCATCCATACACCAACATGCTCTCATCCATACACAAACACGCTCTCATTCATACACCAACATGCTCTCATTCATACACCAACATGCTCTCATTCATACACCAACATGCTCTCATTCATACACCAACACCCTTTCATCCATACACCAACATGCTCTCATTCATACACCAACATGCTCTCATCCATACACAAACATGCTCTCATTCATACACCAACATGCTCTCATTCATATACCAACATGCTCTCATTCATACACCAACACCCTTTCATCCATACACCAACATGCTCTCATTCATACACCAACATGCTCTCATTCATACACCAACATGCTCTCATTCATACACCAACACCCTTTCATCAATACACCAACATGCTCTCATCCATACATCAACATGCACTCATCCATAAATCCAACATGCATCCAGGAAAATAATGCCATGTGAAGCGCAATTAAATGATCTTAAAGATATAGATGACGCGTTAAAAATATTATACAAGAATAACCAAAGTTTTAATGAAATGTTAAATAGACCTCAAAATAGTTTGACGAAGTTGAACATACCTGTTAACTAAAACACAATTTCATAACTTGGCCTATATCTGATTCATCGCACCAGTACATTCAAAATTTTCCTTATTTATCACAGAATAAATTGTAATAATTGAATGTAGGTCAGTAGCAATATTAGTTAACTCAAGAGTCCCTCGTGGAACTGTCCTCTGCTCCTAATCTTCTTTATGTACATAAATAATTTACCCAAAGTTATCTAATTGGGAAAAAAGGTTATGTTGAATAACTCATATATAACAATTCAAATAATTAATTTTAAAAATGAGCTTGAAATCTATTTAAAATACTTTGATAAATTTCAAAAATCATTATATTTTACAATCATCCATACAGTTCATCTTTAACCATTTGTATAAAAGTATATCGATGTATCAACAATGAAATCTTTGATTATCCATTAAAAACGTCCAGTTGTTGTTTGCTCATAGTCTGACGATCATTCCCTGCACGTAAACCCATCCATTATTCCACGTCATAAAGAGTGTAAACATCAGTCAAAAAATAAACATTAGCTTCTGAATTTATGGAACATTGTGTTTGCTTGTATAATCAGTAAACATGCACCATGTGTAGGGTTCTATTCATAAGTGAGTACACTGTTAGTTCGTTTTCTATGTAATTAGTAACAATGTTAAGTCAGTGGCGGAGCGTGAATATGTGCCATCAGGGGTATAACCCATTTTGTCACCCTCCCCCCATTTTTTTTCACCGGTAAATGTATTTAAACAATAAAAAAAGAAAGTGGGTGGGTTTTTTTTTTTGTAAAATGGAAACTTATAATTAGGACAATTTAAGGAGAATGTTTCAGCTAGAAATAATTCGAAAAGCGTTCATGATCTCTTTCATCAACCAAAATAAGATTTCTCGCTCGTTGACTGAAAGGCTCAATCAAAATGTAGAAGTAAAAGCATCCTCCACAGATTCCTTTAGTTAGTCTTTTAGTTGACACTGCAACATGTTATTTTGCAACACTGTAATTTGGTAATTATTTGAGGCATCATTGAAGTCATAAAGTACATGTTTCCTATAGCGTGTGTACAGGAAAACGAGTGAGTAGCAATTTTCCAGTGCACCAAAAAATTTGATTGAGTTGGATTCCTTTTTCAGAAACACATAAACAATTAGTTCAAGTGAAGCGTTTAAACAAAGTTCTAATTTGACATTGAGATTTATGCATTTAAGAGTCTTGAATACCGGTATATTTCCAGTCATGAAAATGTTTTGACACACTTTGGGCCTAAGCGATCCTGTATTTTCAGACCATTGGTTTTTAAGTTATTTAAAATCATTTCAGAAATGTCGTTAGCTCATCTTATTTAACAGTCTATTATTTTTTCAATCCAATTTCTGAGTTAAAAACTATGAAGATGTTTTAGATCATTTTTGTTCATTCATTTTGTTTTTGCAACAAAATAGATTTTTAAAAATCAAAATACGCTTTCTTTAGAAAGATAATAAGGCATTAAAGTACACCTGCAATTGTTTTCCAATCGTTTACCTAAGTAAAAACATACTCACGTTACCCGTCTCATCTCTACTTTGGTGAAAAGTTTTGGAGAAATAATGTTAATATGTAGTCTAGTACATTCTCTCAATCTCGATGCATTTATAATAATAGTAATATAGTAATCGCCAATATGTACGGGCAATAGTTTCTTTCAATTTAGTCCATTGTTACTGTTGAAGTTCTGTGGGTGTCGTTGGAATGTAACGGATACATGCAGCCATTTTTATTTCTACAAGATGAGCGGCTCGAAAACTAAAACAATTATAGTTACCAGCACATCCGTGTTACATTCTTATTCTGCTTCAGCCATTTGATTTTTACGTTCAGTAGCATTTGTAAAAGAATATTTTATTGTGTTTGAAGTTTCAGCATTAAAACCTTCGTATTTTTAAGGTATTCCCCTTATTACTTTTATCTTACTTCTACCTTGATATTTCTTTTTCTATTTGATTTCCTAGACGCTTATTAACAACACCTAATTTGCCGCCGTAACAAAATGCCACCCTAGGTATTCGATGGGCTAATTTTAAAAACTGATAGGGAACAGTAATTTTTGAATCTATAAAAGAAATGGCTGTCAAGTTAAAGAATCAATTAAGTTACCAGCAGATCCGTGTTTTGAGTGCTTGATTGTACGTCTCTGTAATCACTAAGTGACTTACAAGAGGACGATGCCTCCACTGTTAAGGATTGATGTCTAGATATAGACACCAACACATAGATTGATACTCTATGGTGTCTAGGGTTAAATTATACTTTTACGGTTATCAATTCCTGCTATTAATAAAGGCTCTAACCCCCAGTGCTTAGTGAACAAGTCTAGAACTACTCTAGAAATACTTAAGACACATAAATAAATACACATAACTACTCGATGCACAACATAGAGAAGGGGTTTAATTACATAAAATACTTTAATAAAATATGGTAAATATGGAATATAAATATGTGGGTAATAATAATTCAGGTACACAAATATTAAGTATAAAGGTATTTTGAATATAACGTTATCAACCGGCCAGCTTCACTATACGCCTGCCGAACTTACATTCTTTCACAGGTCACGGGGTCAGTCCGTGCTACGCCTCACTGCTCAGGCATGGTTCACCCACACCTCATCTGGTTGGCCATGCCCCCTCGGTAACCTCAAGCGACTGACGGATGGAAGCACTGTTTACCAACAGTAGTCTTCGCTCTCACAGGTTCTCAATTCTCGTCGGGCTCACATATGCTTTCTGAGATCATAGCTCAGGGACGTCCCAACCACTTTTGCATTAAGCAAATCTGTACTACTATAACAACAACTTACTGGACTTTTATGTTACTATCTCTAAAGTTACTCGTTACTCTACACACACGTTAGTCTCCTAATGGACCTAACGTTACTATACTCTACACGTTAGTCTCCTAACTGACCTAACGTTACTACACTCTACACGTTAGTCTCCTAACTGACCTAACATTACTATACTCTACACGTTAGTCTCCTAACTGACCTAACATTACACGTTACACTACACGTTAGTCTCCTAGCGGACCTAACGTTACACGTTACTCTACTCGTTAGTCTCCTAACTGACCTAACATTACTATACTCTACACGTTAGTCTCCTAACTGACCTAACGTTACACGTTACTCTACACTTTAGTCTCCTAACTGACCTAACATTACTATACTCTACACGTTAGTCTCCTTACTGACCTAACGTTACTAGCTGCACAGCCCTGCAGCTAGGCTCCTATTCCTCTCAGTCTATCAACAAGAACTAAGATCTGAAAGAGAACAACTTGTGGTTTCTCCTCAGTATATAATGACCTCTAGCCGCGCCATCATGGCATCTTCCCTAAGTCCCTATCTATTCTATTGGGTGAACCTTTTGTGCCATGGGTAGTACAAGTGCCAACCTGGTTGGTCGAGCTTTACGTCCCAATAACTTATTGGTGACCCCTGCAAAAGTCCTATTCTCAGACATTGTGCGATCCAAGTGCAATGTATCATCCTTCCGAAAATGGTTTAGCCTGAGTATCACATTTCGCTCTGATAATCTTTAGCTGACCTATCGCCAGCGTTTCAAAATCTTTGTCCTTCCAAAGTTAACTTAGCGTCCCTAATAGTATTAGTAATACGTTGGTTGGGCCTAACCCTTATCCCCAGCGGTTCTAAAATGTATTTTCTTCTCAAACTATTATTGAGGCACTCAACACCGTCTCTTATACTACTTAAAACCTCTTGCTGTTGTTTCAGTTCAGTTATTTGGGTTTTATTTTATTTTAATTAAAATCTCCACTTTTTAGTAGCTAATTAACGACCTGGAAGCCGCCAATGCCATTTATCCCCTTTGACCCTTCCTTGCTACGCTAAAGTAATAATATGTGTAACAAGTCCTCAGTGTATGTATGAAAGTCCAATAGGTAAGCAATCACTATGTGTCCCTTGTATTTGCGTGTGTATGCGTGTGTGTAAACAATACGCAAGTTAAGTTCCATTTTAAAACATATTAGGCACCTAAGAGCTAGTTATATTATATATAATTTAATATTATTTGTTTCTACACTGCGCCATTTATAAGAAAAAACTAGCACCAAACTTAGAAAGAGACAAATTAAAGTTTAACAATGAAAGTACACGGATGGATTCCAAGTTTTTTTGGTGTTGTTTTAACCAATCGGCAGTGCTTCTAAAATGAGTTCGACAAGAAAATGATTTTGTTATTAGTAATTAAAAGAGCAGATTTACTTTTCTGCTGTTTAAACGGAATAATTGAAATAACCAGATGTTTCCCAGACAAAAAGTATGCCAATCACAATCTCAGACACACATAGTTTACAACTTTACATGATTTCAAAATATCCTATCAAAATAGATGTTAATATTGCTCTCTTTATAAAATTGAATTCGTCTACTGTGCCTGTTATGTTGCTCTTCTTAATTCCATTCATTTTTTATATACGTTGGTGACATTTCAATTTTAATTGTATTAATATGTTATAGCGCAGTCAATGTGTATTTTTTTTTAAAATCCGTTCAGGCCTGGAAGTAGAAATGAATCACCTGACTGCCAACTGGCAGTGTGTTCACGGGTGGAATTATTGACAGTGTTGAGTCAGCCATGACAGCAAACATTCGTCAGTGCTGTGTGTAGGACGGTATCTCAATAGGAGACGAACTTTGTGCACTGAGACTTGTGGACAAGGTGAGTAATGTTTCCCGCACCCCCCCCCCCCCACCGCTTCGTTATTAGCACACCTTTCCTTGTGATCAACATGTTTGTGACGTTTTAGATTAAGATTTATGTTCTTATATCTAAGTACTATTTAGATTGACATCTATGAGGTAATGGCAAAGCTGGCTATCATTTTTTTAAAAAGATTTGTGAATGACGTTTATCTGATGCTTTAGGTAAACAATATGAACATATTACATATATTTAAAGATCGCAAAATTTAGTTTTTGCCCTTAGAAACACATTTGGCTAAAGGCTCTTCCATATTATGTTGTTGTGGTTTTTTTGTTTTTTTTATTTATTTTTATTTATTTTTATTTTTTACTCTTAGCTTCAAAGAAACCTTTCAAAATCTTGTCTCGGTCATTTAATACAGCCGTCTTAATTTCAAAAATTTTGTTTCATCTTGATAATAAAACGACATGTAAAATAGTCACTATTTTGAAATGAGAGCCATATAGCTGATTTTAAACTAACTGCCGGTTACCTATATTGGACAGAGTACTTATAACTTATTCCGACAACTTTAATGAGAATATTGTTCATTTTTTTATGTTTTAAGATCGACTCATTGTTTAAATAAAATGTGGGTAAAAGCGAAGTATGTCGACCGTGACGTCACGGTCATGGTCGCCTTCTTTGTTGTTATAGCACGTCCTTTAAAAAGCTTTAAAATTAAAATTCTATAGCTATACCTAACCCAAACCCTAAAACCTTTAATTTTCCGAAAATTCTAAAGCTATACCTAACCACTACCCTAAAACCTTCCATTTTTTTATAATCTTTTTAGAATTTATAGAACTTTCTTTTCCGGGAACCGGTAGCATCATGACGTCACGGTCGACATACTTAGCTTCAGCCAAAACGTGTAAACACACTAGAAAGGGGTAATTTGAACGGAAAGTTGACAAAGCCGTCAGCCAAGATTACCCCTGAGATCCTAGCTGTTATCGTGTATTCTAACACATCTAAGTGGTTTACCTTTAGTGTCATGAAAATGAGGCATAATATCACAACCGTCCCTGCTTCACCTTGCCGAAGGGGGTCAAATCGTTAGGAAGGAAAAATGAAGACCGAAGTACGACATACAGCATGTCAATGGCATTTCTTTTTCAATGGCGTGTACAGTGATTCACAAAAAACTGCAAACTTTGAGTCACCAATCAGTATAAAGGGAGATATTATTTGAAATAATTTTAACTCAGAGTAGTTCTGATTTTTTTTTTTTTTTTATATTTCACTCAGGTCAAACGAATCGTATTTTGTACAGGTAAGGAATAGAATAGAGAATAAAACAACAAAAACTGAAGAAGAAAAAAATGGACCATAAGTAAAATTAAACCGTGATACGTTTGTCTAATTTATCGCTGTTATTCTTTAATAATATAATTATTTTTATGTTTATTATTTGTAAGAACATGTGTTTTGAATTTAAGAAGACATTTGTGCCCTTCCGATATTAAGTATTATTTTAATTTATTTTTCTGACTTACGCCCATTGACAACTTCTAGAAATCTGTTTTTTACAAATCGTACATGCTCGAAGAAAAGAAAAGCACCTTAAAATAATTTTAAAATTTATTATTTTTAATTTTTTTACTATAGGTACCCCTCTATCGTCATGGATTTATTTGTGGATATTTACCAATGGCTCCTCCTTACAGCGGGTCTCGTGTTTTTATGGTACTGGCTCACTAAACCTCCAGGGAACTTCCCGCCTGCCCCAGGCCGAGCACTACCTTTGATAGGTCACATGCACATGATGGAGAAAAACCCAATCAACAATTTCAACAAGTGGTCCAAGCAATGTGGGGATATCTTTAGCGTGCGAATAGGAAGCAAATATGCAGTTGTTCTGAACACCTATGAAATTATAAAGGATGCATTTATTGCTAAGGGAGACAAGTTTTCCAACAGGTCATCGACCGGTCTGTTTGCCAGGCTGTTGCCACACCGTCTAAAGGGAGTTATCTTCTCTTGGGGGCCCATCTGGAAGGAACAGAGGGTGGTCTCGTTCACAATATTAAAAGACTTGGGAATGGGCAAAAACGTCTTGGCGGAGAGAATCTGTGAAGAGGTTGCTGTTTACGTTGAAGAGATCGCCAAGTTCAAAGGTCAGCCTGTAGATCTGAAGACATTAACGAATTCTTGTGTCTCCAATGTTATCAGTTCGATTATAGTCGGTAAAAGGTTTGAACTTAACGACCCGCTCCTGCTAAGACTTCTTCAGATCATAAACGATTTTGTTACCACATTTTCAGGGGTTTCTGTTCTGAATTTCATGCCGGCTCTAAAAAACGTTCCCGGAGATCCCTTCAAAGCGAATCCCTTGATATCAAATAGTAACGAACTTCAGCAGCACCTGAGAGTCATCATCAACGAAACAAAAGATCAACGCGCCAAAAGCAGTGATAGTTTTATTTCTTTGTACATGGACCAAATAGCACGCAAGCAGAAAATCGGCCAATCTACGGCGTTGAATGAGGAGTCACTCGTGCAAATCATCGACGATCTCTTCGGAGCGGGCAGCGAGACCACAAGCACCACCATTCTGTGGAGCCTGTTGTTCGCACTTCACCACCCGGATGTACAAGATAAAATACACAAAGAAATTGTGGCCGAGATTGGAACGGAGAGATCTCCCACGATCAATGACAAGGCGAAACTGAAATACCTCAGCGCTTTTTTACTTGAAACTGAACGGGTTGCGAACGTAGTTCCCTTCGTGGTTCACGAGTGTGGTGAAACGGCGTCTCTCAACGGCTACACCATCCCGAAGGGATGTCTGGTCATTGCGAACTTTGTCAAAGTTCACGCAGATCCGAGCGTCTGGACTGACCCGATGGAATTCAGACCAGAGAGATTCCTGGACGCTGACGGAAACGTTGTAACAAAACCAGAGCTGGTGCCGTTCTCCATTGGGAGGAGGGCATGTCTGGGCGAGGCTCTGGCTAAGATGGAACTATTCCTATTTTCTGCAGCACTGTTTCAAAGGTTTGTCGTTAGCGTTTTTATCTCCATTAGTATTGCTTATTTCATTGAGATATTCGCCCAAAACAAATTATTATATTAGGTACGATCCACAGCGTAGAGTACACCGTTTACTTTCTCATCGATATTGCAAAAGTAGTTGGATTGGGGGGGGGGGGGAGAGAACGGACACAAAAAGCAGCACAAAAAATAGGAAAAACGCAAGTGAACTCAAGACGCACTTTTGTTCTCCAGACCGCTACCGTCCCTAATGCACCACCGCTGATTGCCAACCATAAACAGTAATTGCTAGACCCTAGCCTAGAGAGGGCCACTACTCATGCTCGCATGCTCGTGTCATCTTGTTCTTGTTCTTATTTCTGGCAAATTATATTATATAGATATTTTTTCAGGGCTGAGAAATTACCTATTTATTATAGATTACTTGTTAACAATTTAATCGATTAACATTAATTTGATCGATTAGAACTATTAATCGATTAATTATTTTTTAAAATGTCCTATTTATTATTAATTAATTTTAATGCAATTTCCTTCGGGGAAAATTCGTTTATATTATGAAATGTCTGGGCTGTCTGTTGGAGTTTGAACAGCAACTTACCCTGAACCACACCCAATTAATTCGGTTCATTTGAAAATATGTTAAGGAATCCAAAGTATGTGTACGGGTAAAAAATATCGATACTGGATTTCCTGGAAAATAATTTTTTTTTTAAATGTAAAAATTTCAGTATTTTTTCCATTTCTCGCAACCATAACATTTATAGAGTCGAAGCATATGCCGAACGATCGCTAATAATATATAAAGCAATGTAAAGGGAGGAATCTTTTTTAAAAATATGTTTTCGTTCGACTCTCATAATTTTCGCAGCAATTAGTAGATAGCAATAATTTTGTTTAGTTATATAATTATATTGATTTGAAATTACTTTTAATATAATCTAGAATGATAGTTAATGGGGTTTCCCACGTTGTGAATGCTAATGTTAGATTGTTGCGTGGTGCACATTGTATTGACACATTCTTGGTGTGATGTAGTTTGAAGTGATGTGATGTCATATTTTGTTTATTTTCAGAATTACTGATTTGAAATGACATTTAATGTAATCTGGGATGATTTCCTAGAATATAAAATCAGAAATTCTCTGAAATTGCGTTTAAATACTCACTTTTAATACTTGTTTGTTACTTAAATACTTTTCTATCATATAATGATTATTTATTTTGACCTGCATACCTAAACAAAATGTTTTTCTTCCTTACTTCTTGCGTAGCAGAACGAACTTGCTGTGCTACGTCAAAAATTTGGAGTCCTGGAATTACCGCGACTTTATCGATTTCGCAAAATAATGGATCGTGGCTTAACGGACTTTATATATTATTATGCTTTATAAAGATATAATTAATCGTTTAATCGATTACATTTTTCTTGATTAATCGAACTTTTTAAAAAAAACTCAGTACTAGCCCAAATAATTTTAAATTCTTTGAAAAAAGAGATAAAATTTCTAATTCATAAAAAATGCTGAAATTCATATTAAACCGGTGAATCATAATAATATATTTGGTATCAAATAGATTTTCAGCGGCATGAAAGTAACGAATCTGGATATTATGAGCATCGTGATTTGTGAAAGTGTCACACAGTTTAGCAATTATTTTAGTGTTGATTTATCTTATTTTATATATTAGATTTCTATGGTTGGTTCAAAAGTTTTAGGAAATTTCGGATTTTAAGTAATAAATGTTGTAAGCTTAACAATGTTGGGTGTGTAATTTACATTACACATAAAATAATTCATCATTCTCAAGCATTTGAAGGAAACGTATAAATATTACAGTTGCTAGTAAAATTTCTCAACTTAATTAGATTTAAATATGTTCATTAGCTCCAAACGGGAAACTTCGAAACAAAATGTACTCTATTCACATCGTTAATTTGATCAAATGCAATTCATAAACAAAAACATTGTTTTGAAAAATATTTAAGAGCTATTTTTTTGTTCTTTTCAGGTTCCAATTTTTACCAGCAAGTCCTAACCAAATACCGCCTCTTACATCAGTTTTTGGAATAACATTATCTCCCATGAACTTTGAGATTAGATGTGTTGACAGGCTAACTGAGACCTCGTGAATGAACTGAACTTTTCTTATTAGCATCACGTTAAACTTTAAGTTAATTAATATATTTTTTATAAGACGTATGTGCTTACAATAACAAACAAATGTTTGGGAACATATTTACCAACACTAACCATCCACGTCTTTGGAATTGTTACAAAATTTGTGTTATAATTTTTTATGATAAATTTCTATCTGAAGTGCGTTCAAATAACCACGAATGTTTGTACGTTGATAGTTATGTGCCTTGGGGTCAGCTGTTATCTGTGACTCTGTGACGTGTTGTTAACCTTCTTCTCGCGGCTTCGGAGGCCAACCACTAACGAAGTCCAACTTCGCGTTAGATTTCATAATTTTTTTATGGTTGTATTTTTTTTCTAGGTTAATTGGTATATTTTTAGCTAAGAAAGGGCTAAAATATTAAAATAACATCTCACGAGTTCCTAAAATGTGATTGATTTTTAGAAACTGTTTAGTTAGCC
Organism: Radix auricularia; assembly: GCA_002072015.1. Classification (NCBI taxonomy): domain Eukaryota; kingdom Metazoa; phylum Mollusca; class Gastropoda; family Lymnaeidae; genus Radix; species Radix auricularia. Next base: position 1,163,900 of record MUZC01001686.1, read on the forward strand.
AAATTATGTCTTGTGCAAGAAACACTGTATTCACGCCAACAATATGCCACCATCTACAAATGTCAATGTCTTTTAGAAATTATATTAATGTATTTGTTTGTTTTAATGGTATCAGATTTAAAGTTTTTATCACATTTTTCTCAAACCATTTAAAAAAAGAATGTTTTTGTTGAAAACAAAAATGTTTCCTTGAAATCTTTCAAAAATGTATGTTTACTTTTACTTTGAGGAATCAATTTAAATTTTTGTAAATGTTTCATGTGTTGTTTTTAAAGAACAATGTCATTGAGAAACGAATGTATACTTACAGTTCTATTACCAAATACACGTATGTAAGGTTAATAATTGCGCTATTACCGTAATAAATAAACTAATAAATCATTTCTCCAACTGCCTTTGTTTTTATAATTATTTTCAAAACTTGAACTAAAAGAGACAGGACTAGCGACTGCGTTTTAATGTTTGTGTCTTTGACGAGGAAAGTCAAACTAATCAAAAGGACTTAATGCTTAAGATTAAGGGGAGATAAAATACAATACAAAGCATTTGGTTGACCGAAATTACTAATGAAGATATTTTAAAATACAATCGGCTATTTTTTATTGAAGGAATACGTGGGGTTATGATGAACTGATTGATTGTTTGCCAGCACTAATCCGCAAAGGAAAATTAGTGATAAATGGTGGATACTGCCTCTTGACAATAAGACAATCGTCACCAAGATAAGTTTTGAGCACTGACCCAACCAACAAGATGAGGACTGAGCACTGAACCAACAGAACTCACTGGACTAAATTAGACTCAATTAGCGATATTGCTAAATGACCGGTGGTAACCAGAGACTTTTACAGAACGATACCAATATCTGTAGATAAATACCATTAAGGCGATACCCACTTGATCAGGCTTGCCAGTAAAATCAATCGCAAGGTCATGAAAGTTTGAATTAACTCCAACCAACAGAAGAAATATAACATATATATAAGAGAAACATATCTCTTAGTTTTAAAAAAAAATCCCAAGTCAAAATCCCAGTAGCCCAAATGTGAATCCCTCTAGTCCAAGTCTGATCTGCATTTGGTCCTAACCTGACTTGCTTGTAGTCATTTGTCCTGTCAGTGTCCAAGAAGACCTGGTCTTAGTTTGACAAGTATATTTTGTCTTAACATGTCTAGTCTAATCTCTATTAATATTTTTAAAATCTAAAAGCTCTTTATATGTATATATTCAAAAAAATTTAAGTAAGAAATTGGTCTTTGTATATCTTTAGTATCCGCGGAGTTCATCGTGACGATATAAATGGTTGCTTGTCATAGCGTCACTTACACCCGGTCTACTGGTTTTCTTTGTCTGGGTTGACACGTAAACAAAAGTAATCGGTAAGAAATTACCGCAATAAGTGAACTCAGCTACATGGTTATTAGTTTCGAAGTATATCATTCGTTACTTAATGGTCAGGTAGGGTGTTCATTTTTTTTTCATAGTTTCGTTACATAGTAAATAAATTGTGTGTAATTTCACTAAGTTATCAATATCAGAGTGCGAAATCTTAACTTTAATTAGATTACATTTACCGGTAAATTTTGAACACACACTGTGCAAGAATGGGTAGAAAAGCTCTTGATGGATAGAAACAGTGAGAGTAAATTTTGCCAAAAATGTATGAGACCATCTCCTTGGTGAATTTAAGAGTGCTGTCGATTCATTACACGAAGACAAGTAAATGGAGATATTAATTTCGAAAGCTGTGTGGAGACCGGTATTCAAATATTAGGTCCATAATTTTCAGAGCGTAACTCTCAGATACTTTTAAGTTCTTAGTTTTGGTGGAGGGGGGCTGGGTTAAGCTCGCCATGTATTCAAGTACACAAACTCTCAAGATGATATAGTTGTAAAAGTTTCTGCTCAACGTGGTAACAAACCAGCTCTTGAAGAACGGAACAGAAGACTTGGTGCAAGCAAATGAATTACTAATGCTAAATCAAGACAAATCATACACATTCACACACATATACACGTGAAAAGTACTTTTCAAAGATGTCTCCGTGAAGTTTTCGCAGTTGCGAGTTATGAAGAAAGAAGTAAAATTTCCCCGGGTGTGACTAGTGTCATTACTTTCATTATGTAACAGCTCTCTATGGATAAAAGCATTGAGATTGTGTTTGACATAATAAAGTTGTTTGCGTACACGTTCTCAAAAGCTATATCTAGTAAGATGAGGAACAGGTTAAGGAAATTAGATGGTCAATACATTATATAGCCATCTGCTTTGATATAATACTGTTTTATTCTTGACCTTTCAAAGGACCTTTCTGAAGCATGTATACGAGCATTTGAAGGGCACTTCTTTTACTTATCTCTAGGATATGCATTGCGGGTGGATGGATATATCATACAGAATTGGACTGCATAAAGCTTTTTAATTAAAAAAACACATTACACCAACTATTTGTGTAAGAAGACGATAAATTTAATCTTTATCTATTAACTAATACTAATAGTAGTAGACGTTCCGGCTATAGCCTTAATCAGTACAATAACATAAATAATTACTTACATATATCTTAAAACATATTATGTGATAAAAAATGAAAATAAAATAAAAACAAAAACAAACAAGGACACAGCATATACCTATAGGAAAAAAGAAGGAAGTTGATGGAGCGTAGTTTTATATTAATCTTATTCAAAGACGCCTCAAATAAATATTCCGCGATTTAAAATACATAAAGTATATCATGTACCAACAGCTGTTTGTTCATGTTTACCTTATTGCTATTGATTAAAATATACGGATCAATGCCATTCTAAAAGAATAATGTGATTTAAATAGGGATTTAGCTCAAATTTTTTTTTAAATGCTGAGGCTCATTTAACTAATACAAAAATGCTGGAGCGCATTTCCTCTTCTTTCTTGAACGATCATTTTTTTTTCTTTGGGGGGGGGGGGTCTTATTTGTTTTTTTTGAGAATATGACACGTTTCTGAAAACAAGATGGGTTCTATCGATACAGAAGAGCACAGTGTATTTTCTTAGAATTTACGTTCACTCATACACTCTTTAGTCAAGCCATTTGTTTAAGTTTTAATGAATTTAATTGCTGATCTTTGAAGTGAGATTTAAATATAAAAATTCATATTAATTGGAAATATTTGAACATGATTTGCAGTAACCTTCGAAGCAGTAAGTACATAGTTATACATAAGAACGTTCCAGTAAGAGAGATAGGTACAATGATTTGGGATGGGAAGGAACAATACAATAAATCTCTGAGAGATTTGGCCTTACAAAAACTTATAAACAAATATCTGCCTCCCCCC
>MUZC01001686.1:1167228-1184291 GCA_002072015.1 Radix auricularia
CCCCCCCCCCCCCCCCCCCGTGCAATCTATAAAGAAAACTATCTTGATATTTCTCATATGTAAATGAAATAATAATAGTTATAAATTAGATTGTGTTCATTGACATAAAGTTAGAAGCTAGATTATGGGGTAATGATAGAAACAAAAAGACAAATATTAAATCTTTACAACCATTTAAATAACTTGAAATAAACGATTTCATGTTTCTTTCTATAGTGAGTATAAAACACAATTAGATTATATAGATATTATTTAGTTAGGAAAGCTTTTTTCCCCAACGGCTAAAAAATTGGTTTTTAGCCCTAAGCCACGACAGGTTGTTTTTTAGTTTGTTTGGTTTTTTTTTTACTTTAAAATTTCTAATCCCATTTCTTTTAAAAAGGAGCAACAAAAATTCAGGTTAATTTATTAATTTAAAAAAAAAAACACAAAAACAATGAATCAGATAAATGGCGGCTCTTTTTTTCAAAAAAATGAAGCTTAAATTATATACCGTAATTTATAATTGTATGGGTGATTTTGAAAACTTAAATTTGAAGCCTAATAGTACTCCTTTCTTCAGTTACATTATATCCCAATTATCATTGGCATGATTTAAAAAATATTTATACATTTTATATTTAAAAGCACAAGAATGATATTTTAAAAAATACATGAAAATAGAATATGTATAATTATGGCTAAATCATTCCTTATTACAATACTTGTTAATATTTATTGTTTGCAGAAGATATAGGGAAATCACACTGGTAACTTCTTTTATTTTTACAATTTTAATGTCAGAAAATTTTTTAAAAATATTTTTTAAATATTTAAAATCAAAGAGTTTGTAAATAATTTTTTAAGGATTCACCATTCAGGATTAATTTCTTTTTTTTTTTAAAATTCTATGCATTTCTTTCCAAACATTTTACTTCATACGGTACTGGGGGAGTTGTGATACCAAACACATCATCTAAGGGAGGTAGATGTTGCGGGTCAACGGGACTGAACTTAAACTTCTGATACAAATTGGCTATGTAAAGAAAGAGCTCCATCTTAGCCAAGGCCTCTCCGACACAAATTCTTTTGCCTATTGAGAACGGGATGAGCTCTTCGGCTGGTTTGAGATCTCCCTGTTCATCAATGAACCTTTCTGGTCGGAAATTTTGAGGATCCCCCCAGATCTTTTCATCGTGGTGGACCGAATCGAGGTTCGGGATGACTGGGGTCCCTTTGGGGATCGAATACCCGCCGATGGTCGACGACTCTGTACAAACGTGGACCACAGCGAAGGGTGCGATGCTGGCCAATCTCTGAGACTCCATGATGAAGGCGTTTAGATATTTCAACTTTGGCCTGTCGTTGAGCGTCGGCTCTCGGTCGGTCCCGATCTGTTCTACTATCTCCCGGTAGACTTTCTCCTGGATATCTTGGTGGTGTAGCGAGTAGAGAATGCACCACAGAATGGTCGTGCTGGTTGTGTCTGTGCCTGCCGCGAACAAATCATCGATACCACGGGCCAAGCTGACGGGGTCAAGGTCATTTTGTCGGTTTCCTTCTTTCTGCTTCTTCATTTCCTCAAAGTAGGCGGCGATGTAATTATCAGAGTCGCTTTGCTCTGACTCCTTGGAAGCATCTTCCACCATTTTAGTTGAAAATTTATCGAGCTCGGCTATTGTTTCTAAAAGTTTTCTGCCTTGGAACGGGTCAAACGGAATGTATCTCAGAAACGGCCAATAATTGATAATTGTCACACCGTTAAAGAGATGCATCTCTGTTGTTAGTAGATTCATTAACTTTTGAAATTTGGGATCCGTGTAGTTGAATCGCTTACCACAAATTAGCGAACAGATCAAATTCGATACGCTCATGTAGAGAATGGGTCTCAAGTCAATGGGTTTCCCTTTTGTTTTTACGATCTCTTCAACAGCAAAGTGCAATTCTTCCGAAATTTTGTAAGCCAGCACGTTCTTACCCATGCCGAGTTTCCGAAGTATGGTCAGACCTGTTGAACGTTGAGACTTCCAGTGATGACCTGATGAAAAAGCTATACCTTTTCGACGATGAGGAAAATTCACGTTCAAAAGATCATCCTGAGGCCTACCGGAGAAAGAATCGCCTTGCTTGGCCAGGGCTTCCTTTATCAGCTCAAATCCATTCAACACGACGACCTGCTTACTTCCCATCTGAAGGCTGAATATACGACCAAGCTTCCGGGCCCATTGCTTGAAACGCTGTCTTGGATTAGAGCCCATGAGATGCAAGTGTCCAAGAAATGGCAGGGCGAGTCCAGGGGACGGAGGAAAGTTATTTGGTTTTTGTGTCAGCCAGTACCATGACGTCACTAGAACGAAGAGGAAGATAATGGCTGTAGGAGCATACAGCACGAGAATCTCATTTAAGGTCATGATAGGGGTCTGTGGAGTTATAGAAAAGAGGCAAATACATATATTTATGTATGTATGTATGTATGTATGTATGTATGTATGTATGTATGTATGTATGTATGTATGTATGTATGTATGTATGTATGTTTGTTTACTTTTTTCATAATCCCAGGTAACTTATCCTTCTTTGATAAATACAAAATATTAAATTTCCTGAAATGTACAGATACGTATTTTTTAAAAATTATGAATCCTCAAAACCTTCTTTTACATCGTTACCTTTTCCAAAATTAAAATATATGCTAAAAAAATGACGGCATGACTAATATATTTTTACGGCGGGAAACACAACACAATTTTTTAACTGATATGGACTGCTGTACTATTTCAAAACTAATCTTTAACTTATAATTATTTTGCACACCTCCTGCTGCACACCTTGTATTAAAAGATAAGCTCAAATAATTACGTCATAGCGTTAGGGATCTATCCAGCTAATGACTTGGGCTATTATATTGTTGATAACATAACTTTTTGAAGTATTTCTAATTTTTATTATTATACGACAGCATCGTGAGAACACCACCTAGCTTTTAAAGTTACTTGACAAATAATGAATCCGATCAAACATGCAGGATAGTAATAAAAATTGTATCTGGTAGTTTTGCCCTTAGTTTTTACTTAACTTTTTCTACATATTCTTTTGGCCTGAGACATAACATAGTCTCTTAAGGCCTTGGCTAATACCTGGGCAACATGCTGAGCAGTGCCATACAACACTTTCTACCCGTGGGACTCTTGGGCCTCCCTAACCTCCCCGCGCGGGACACAAAGTTAACAGGTTTTTAAGGCTAGCTTTCTACGTCACTGAAATGATCAACTATTTTAACCCACTTTTCTTTTAGCATCTATTTTTTTATACACAAGGTTGAAGAACATTTCTTGACAATTCTCTTTGACTTCCTTTTCTTTTTTTCTTTTTTTCTTCTCTTTTTTTTTCTTTTTTCTTTTTTTCATAATATAATTATTTTCCTTTTAAATAAAAATTCTTTAAAAAATGTTTAAGATAATGGTCTTAAAAGGAAAGGAATAACAAAAGTACATGGTAATATTTATAATTGGTCTTCTTTTTGTTTATATTTGAAATTTTTTACATTTCTTTTAAAAATAATTTGATTACTCCTAATAATTGGTTTCGTAATCACTTGTCTTTAAATTTGAAACTTATATGTTTAATAGTATCTTTAACACACTCTAGATAGTTGGATACTTTGTTGCTGTTGTTTGAAATAAAAAAGCACTTTAATGATTTTAAAAATTATATTAAAAATTTTCATCAAGTATCATTGAGTAGGTAATTAAAACCAATTACTTCAATCGTTCTAAGTTAATTGATTTTATTTGATCTGTAAAAGAGATAGTTGAATTTCTATTTTAGAAAAATAGCAACAATTTCTTCCAACTTAACACAAAACTAAAAAGAGTTGTTTTTTTTTTTTTAAAAGATGGTACAATTTGCTATTTTTCCAAATATCTTATTTGTTTACATTATTAAGGCTATAATATTCAATATTACATAATTTACATGCCTTACCTTATCAGAGTTTTATTTCCTTACTTTGCACTTTCTACAAAATTTATTGCAGTGAAGTTGTTTTCAGAAGCTAAGCAACTTGTCTTATAAATATTTGGACATCTGTAGTTCGTATTTTCAGAAAGAATGAGTTTGTCTTTACCGAGAAGTGGAATTTATATGATTCCGGTTATTCTTTTTAAAAAACATGGGCAAAACATTATTTCATAAGATAAAGAAAGAGAACACTGTGAAGAAACTAAGTTAGCGCGATACATCGTTATCAGTGTTTACTACAACTGGAACACTGGTTCTAAATATTTTTAATGCAAAGAGACATACACAGAAGGCTTAAATCATGTGATGTGAGAATTTGTATAATCATTTAAACGTTTTCTTGTAATACATATTATGACTTCGTGAAGGATGAAGCTATTCCTATTAAATTTTTATGAACTATAACTTAAATGGGCTTAGTCTGTTTTGAAAACAAATTTATTTTATTTAGCTAGCAATTACTTTATTTAAAAATATGAAAATGTTTTGAAGGAAGGTTTTCATTTTGTGGCAATGTTTATTTGGTTTTCATTTTACTACTAAGTTTTTTTTTTTCAGTTTTCTACTTTCTATCATAGTAAACATTTTTTTTTTAAAACAACCTATGTTCCATTATTAAACTTTTCGATATATTTTTGCCACATTATTTAGAATGAACTCTACTTAAATTTGGGCGAAAGCATAAACAACCATTAAATTATTCCTTTCTAGACGATTTCTTCTTTTCAAATTTACCATGATATTTTTTGTGTGTTACGTTAAAAACACAGTCAGGCAATAAGCTATTTTTAAGGAATGAAAATACTTTTTTTTAACTTTTATTATCTTCTACTAATACCAGATTGAGACTCATCTCAGTCAGCATTAAAAAAAACTAGGCACAACTTTCTCTATATTCGTGCAACATAATGTAGCTAAACACAAGAAGTGTGTTTAGACGTTACTGCAGCAGAAGAGTGTTGAATGAATTATAAGTACCAGGGGCGTCGCTATGGGGCGCTTTGGGGGCGGGCCAGCCCGGGTGACACCATCAGGGGTGACACCAAAGTGTAAAATTCTTTATTTTCCGTTATTGGGAAATGGAAAACTCGGAGGAGTTCTATAGCTTCAGTCGTTAGGGGGTGACACCATGAGCTACCGCCCGGATGACACCAACTCTAGTAACGCCACTGATAAGTACTTTAAGATTTCAGCTTCTAGTGGCTATAGAAGATGTTAAATTGGGTGTCAGTGGTAGAGGTAGTACCTCCGACATTGGATCGACTTAGTTGTATAGTAGTTTGAGGTCGTCTATTAAGTATGTCACACTCAAGGGAGGGGGAGGGGTGTACGAAAGTGTGACAGTTTTATATATATATATATATATATTAGGGCTGCGGAAATTACCGATTAATTTCTCGATTAATCGGTAAATTATTTTATAGATTAAAATTATTTTAATCGATAAAATAGTGATTAAAATTGAAGAAATGTTTTACATTTTTTCTCGATTTATTAATAAATGATTAATAATAGTTTTTATTTGATTTTTTTTACGTACAAACTTCTCCGTTAGGGTATGTTGGAATATGTATTTTTAAAATAAACTGTTTTATAAGGATAGTGATATGAAAAAACATTGCTTTTAATTATTTAACAATAACAAAATTTAAATTCGTAGATTTTATTTTAAACTACTTATATTTAACTTTATCTCCTAACAATATTATATCTTTGAAATGAAATTAAATTAAATTAAATTAAATACTTTATTTATGGTTATTTAAAAATGCCATAAAATGGCACAAAATGTGAAGGAAAACAACCTATTGAAAATAGTGATTATGAACTCTGAGAAAAAAATCATAACTTTTGAGCCACTAGGGATAAAAAGATGATTTTGATCTTTTTGTTAAACATCAAACAATTTCTATATGGCTGTAATAATTTTTTATTTTAAAATTAATCAGAAATTTTCATTTAATTGCCTAAACTTTAATACGTTATTTAACTTATTTTCATTAACGATGTTTCAAAAATAACTTAATAAAAATATGAACTGCCTGTTTTTATTACTTCCGTTGAAATGTTCATTTTACTGACGTCATACATCTTTTTTTCTAGTTTTAACAAAATTATCGATTAATTAATCGGTAATTTTTCAAAAGTTAACGATCAAATTTACTTTAATCGATAACAGCCCTAATATATATATATATATATATATATATATATATATATATATATATATATANCCCCCCCCCCCCCACCCGCTTTTTCTTTGTTCTATCCGCTCTTCATCCCCTTCTTTGTACTATGTATGAGCAAGTCTGCAGCGTATACTACGACCCGTGCGTATCTAGTATATATTTTATGTTGTATTCATGAATTGTTTAAACTTAACTTATCTTATATGTTACAGACGCTCCTTCTGTACAGAACATTTTTGCGTCCTACGTTTATCTATGGTTTATGCTTAGTACTGTATTCTTATTAGAGTTTTAAAGGATGATAAAGTGTTGGCTTTCCTGGTTTTTTCAGGCAACCCATGCCATGCCCGAATACCGGACGGGAAGAAATAAAACGTGTATGTGTTTGTTCTTGCATACGGAATAAGAAAGGTGTTTTTATCTTTATATCTATCTGATAGGTTGTATAAGTTATCTTTGTGTTGTATTTCTAAATAAAATTAATTTCTTTATGTATAATTACTAATTTACTTTTTGTTCTGCTGTCCCCTAGTGTTTCAAGGTTTAATGATTTAACTAAGGGTGTTACTCTTGTGAGTCTTGAATATTCTCCAGTAATGAATCTGGCAGCTCTTTTTTTAATTTGTTCTAGTTTATCAATGTTTTCTTTGGTGTATGGGTCCCATATAGAAGATGCATATTCTAGTATAGGTCTCACCAGGGTGGGGTAGCATTTTAGTTTTATATCTTTATTACATTTGTAAAAGTTTCTTTTTATAAAACATAAGGTTTTTTTTTTTTGACTTTTTTTAATAACTTCTTTTACTTGGGGATTCCAAGAAAGTTTCTAATTTATGACTCCTAAGTATTTTGCATCTTTAGTTTGGGTTAGTTCTTTTCCATGAATGAAATATATCGAATTTATTTGTTTATTTTTTCTTTGTTAACTGTTAAAGTGTTCAACAACCATAGAGATTTTTATTTTAAGAAACAAAATTCAGATTACAATTTGAAAAAACAATAAGAAATTAAGAAGGAATTTTTAATGCTTGGAACAGGCATTATAGATTATCCATTTTGTATCATATGACTAAAAAGAAATATATATTTTTTTAGAAATGTTTATGCAGTCTATATAAAGAAAATATTTGCATTACAATCATTGAATTAAAATATGCTTATTATGCATTTTAAATAGCTAAAAACAATTAAACAACAATGTCCTGTATAAAATATATTTCTTTATGATATAATATATCAGACGTTATGGTTTTCTTTCCAAAAATTTGACTTGATAATGTACTGGAGGTGTAGTGATTCCAAACACTTCAACAAGGGGTGGCAAGTTCTTGGAGTCAACAGCTGTAAACTGAAATTTCTGAAACAAGTTTGCCATGTACAGGAACAGCTCCATTTTAGCCAACGATTCTCCAATACAAACTCTTTTACCAATCGAAAAAGGAATCAGTTCTTCTGCTGTTTTCAGATTCCCAAATTCATCAATGAATCGATCTGGTCGGAAAGTTTGAGGATCCCCCCATATTCTAACGTCGTGGTGGACTGAATCAAGGCTTGGGATGATAGTGGTTCCTTTCGGAATTGAAAATCCTCCGATGTTCTCATCCTCCATACAGAGATGGGGTACGTTCAATGGCACGATGCTGGACAGTCTCTGTGTTTCCATTATAAACGCATTCAAATGTTTTAACCTATTCCTGTCGTTAACGGATGGCGATCTATTGGTTCCGATCTGTTCAACAATCTCCCTGTGAACTTTCTCCTGGATCTCTGGGAAATTGACGGCATAAAGTATGCACCATAAAATGGTCGTGGTGGTGGTTTCTGTCCCGGCAGCAAACAAATCATCGATGCAACTTGCCAGGCTGATTGTGTCGAGGTGAGTAGACTGACCCGCTGACTTCTGCTTCTGTTGTTCGTCAAAATAAGCAAGAATAAAATTGTCCGGATCCTTTTCATCGCACTTGTCGGAAACTTCATGAACCATTTCCTTTGAGAACCCTTCCAGCCCTTTAAGAGCCTTTAGCAAAGCTTTGCCTTGAAAAGGATCAAATGGAATATACTTCAAAAAATGCCAATAGTTGATGACTGTGACCCCGTTAAATATGTGTACAAATGTGTTTAACATTGCGATGAGTTTTACGAATTTCTTATCCTTTTTATCAAACCTTTTGCCAAAAATTAAAGAACAAATGACATTGGAAATGCTGGGGTAAATTAGTGTTTCTGGGTCGACGGGTGTTCCTTTTAGTGTGATTATCTCATCGAGTAAAAATGACAATTCTTCGGAAATTTTTTCAGCCAAAACATTTTTACCCATTCCAAGGTTTCGTAATATCGTAAGCCCAATCGACCTTTGAGCTTTCCAGTGAGCACCTGATGAAAATACGATTCCATTTCTTCTGCGAGGAAAATGAGCATTCAAAAAATCATCTACCGGTCTTCCAGAAAAGGAATCACCTTTTTTCGCAAGTGTCTTTTTAATAAGTTCCAGGCCATTGACTACCACGACCTACTTGCTTCCCATCCTGAGACTGAAAACATCACCAAGAGATTTGTTCCAGTCTTTGAATCGCTGTCTTGGATTACGTCCCATTAGATGGAGGTGCCCGATAAATGGCAAGGCAAAGCCTGGGGATGGAGGAAAGTTCTTTGGACTTTTTGTAAGCCAGATCCATGACGTCACCAAAGTAAGGATGAAAACCGTCACTGACATCAGATTTTGATTCAAAAATGCCTCCACAAACATTATGAAATCTGTGAAAAATAAACAAATATTTTGCGAAATTAATTTACTGAAAGCAAATGGGAGATATTAAACGGGGTCTCGTTTAATTTTAAAATATATTTACAAAATCTTGGTAACTTTTCATCAGTTTATCATTTTATTTCAATTTAGGCTTACTGTTGTGAAATTATTATTTACAAAAGTCTGACTGAAGACAAAATGCTTTATACTAAACAGAATCAATTTTTCATGAGTCTTTATAACATTATAAAAATTTAAATTCTCAATGTAAAACTTTTAGGCATTTGAAGTGATAAAGAATAATTTTTAAAAAGTATGTTTTCAGAAACAGGAGATGGAATAATTGGAAATAAATTCCTGGTTTCGACACTAAAAGTTCAACTTTGAGATGTTAAAAGAAAAGATCATAACAGTAATCTGTTTTGTAAAAGAAAAACGGGTAAACTTTATATATTATATAAAAAATATATAGATATAGTATATGTGAGTAAGTGCGTGTCTGTGTGAGTTCTTGTGCGTGGGTCTGGGTAAGAGAGAGAGATAGAGGGAGAGAGAAAGAGAGAGAGAGAGAGAGAGAATAAATTAGTAACTTTCAGGGTTAAAATAAAATACTTAACCAAAAGAAAGTCTCCACTTCAATGAAAACAGCCAAAAGTTTTCATAAATCAACTGGTTCCTGCTCTTAACACGGCATTTACTTAGCACTAGATTTTAAGCCTACAGACATATAATAGTACGCAACTTGAAAGGTATCTTTGAAATATGCTCTTACCAAAGAACGCATGAGTAAAATGGAACATGTTTGCACGCAACTTTCATTTTATAAGGACCGCCAGCCTCTTTGTTTCATTATTGGCTCTTGTGTACATAGAAGGGTTCTCATTTTGGGTTTTATTGAGCTTTTTAATGTAATTGCACTTCATGAAAAAAACAAATGTTACGCACTGTAATATAACATCATTTTTTTAACAATACTATTTTGAAACACTTAGTTTCGATGCGTCTTTAATATGCCAGTGAAATTATTTTTGCGATTGTTTTATTGTTTTTAGAGAGTAAAGACAACTTTCAGTAAGTCCAGCAACCTCGACACAGCGAGCGTATCGCTAGATTCTTTCAGAGAGAATGTCCTATTTAACCTGCGTTGTTGCGCGACCTCGTCGATATCTGGCCAACGTCGCGCAGCAGTTTAGAATTACCGTGTAACAAACATTTTGTAAAATATTGCACACAAAAATGGTTGCCGAGAAAATTGTAGGCATGTTTTCTTTATATGCTATGCACATAAAGTTGTTCACACCATAGTCAAGCCCTAAACCAGTGGTTAATATTTAGATGAAGGATTAAGTGTGAGATTTTATTTTGACTTTGATCCTCTGCTTAGTATTACACTACGATAGCTATCTCACAGTGGCGTCGCTAGGGGTGCGGTGGGGGGCGGACCGCCCCGGTAAAATCATCAGGGGACGACACCAGACTGTAAAATTCTATCTATTCCCTTTATTTGGCACTGGAAAACTCAAAGGAGTTCTATAGGTTAAATCGTAAGGAAGGGGGTGACACCAAAAGCTACCGCCCCGGGTGACACCATGAGCTACCGCCCCGGGTGACACCAACCCTAGTGACGCCTCTGCTATCACATGACGCATTAGCAAATCGTTCTATCAACGACTTAAAGCCGTTTATTTGCAGCTTTTTTTTTAAAATACTTAGGTGGAGATTTCTAACTACACATGTGTTTTCAAAGCCATGATGTTCAAGTCATTCAAATAGCTTGATCGTGAGAGAAATAAACTAAGTTAAAGTTTCAAAACTGCAATGTCCTGGAATAAATATCATTTTGATTAAGGCGTATTTCGTCTTCCCCAATAACCGTAGAACTATGTACTTGAGATATCGGCACGCTTTGAGAAATATGTATTCCACACACGTTACTAATTCGCAACCTGCAATCTGTAAGCTGTTTTAGAATGCGACAAAACTGACTGTACTAACGGGAAAATATGTGTATTTTATTGAATTGTCTATCAAGCAGTTAGATAGATGGTTTGCTTTGCTTTACCCATTGACTCTTAAAATAAACGTTTTAAAGACAAACAAAACTGCATTCATTAAAGACAAAGACATGTGTTGGGACGTGCTATACGGAAAAAATGAAGAAAAAGCAGGAACAGGTGTGTTCAAAGTTTTCACACAAAAAAGTATAACCGGTTTCATTATTTGTACATTCGCTGGGGTAGGCATATTGCCTTGGTACATAGTTTTTTAGGCTTTCGTCTACCCTACACAAATGACCTCTCTTCCTAGCCTTAAAGCAGTATAACCAACACACACTCCTAAATTTTTTATTAATGATTTTATCAGGACTAGGCTATTACATTTTTAGAGGTAATCAGAATCAAAATCTGTAATTAATCTCCTCATAGATTATATTAGAACATTTGAATTGCAGACAGACGACAACGTGCTCCAAACAACAATTGTCCGAAGGTCACCACTGTGAGAATCACTGTTCCACATAAGTATAAAAAATTATCACTTTCTACAAAAGAGGGCGAGTCGTGGTTTAAAATGTTATGTCAAATGCCTCTGTGTGAAGTTGAAAGTTCCACTAAACCTGCCGCGGGATTTTTTTTTAACGCGTTCTACTTTAAAACGTGAACTCGGCCTCAATTATTTTACCAAATAAAATCTGACATCTAGAAAACAAAAAAATGTTCATTCATATTTCTAGACCGAATAACCCCCAGTCGTGAAATTTTACAATTTCTTTATTAATCACATTTAGTTTCATATTTTCTTTCTAAAAGCATTTTACATCGTCCTAAAATATCTCTGTTTGATAACTTCAATCTCATTGTTACTCTTGCTTAGACATTATTTAAGTAATTTAACGAATATTAATAGGTTAATTATTGTTTAATTTGTTATTTTGTTTTTAAAGGAAATCCTCACAATTAGTGTTAATAAAAATCAGTGATGTATTCAGAGGAGTTAAGAAGCATTATATGCACTGGGTGACTTAACATCTGACGATTGAAACCGAATCGCACATTATTTTAGAATTCATATTATATATTACAGACGCTCGTTAAATACAGAATATTATTGCGTCCTGCGCTTATCCATAGCATCCACGGGCGCCAGATATTAACTGGTCTCAGTGATATATTTTTCACGACTACAGTTCAAGTTACTCCAAACAGGTTCTTACTTAGAACTTACAAGGTCTTACAAGATCGATGCGGAATTAATGTAGTGCCCCGGCATAGAGATTTAAAAAAAAACATGATCGGCTGTTTGTCATTAAACCAAAGACGGTGTGATAAGGCCATGTGAGGTATACATACATGTAAATAAGGATTCATCGCACAGCGCCAGTTTATGGACCCCAACACATCAAATACTACCTACCTTAATATTAATAATAATAATAACTCCTTTTCAATGTCAGACCATGTCGGCTGTCGGCCTATGGGGCAAGTGAAATAGCGATGGTCTGTGGACGCAATCATATTCTGTATAGAAGGAGCGTCTGTATAGATAAGACTAAAGAAGAGAGCGTAAGACTCCTAGGTGTACGTTACCCTAACTGTAGTGGTACAAAACACAATAAACATGATAGTGATAGCACTAATTGGAAAGTCTATGTATGAAATTTATCAACTGACTGGGAACAAGCTAATTGGTTCAATGTAAGATGGCTTCTTTTTCCCTCTCGTTAAGAAATGCGAGAATAAAACTTTCTGAAACGCTGTCTTCAGTCTTTTGTGCTATTTCTAAAGTGCTGTTTGGAAACTCTTTAAGCGCAGAAAGAGCGCGCATTATTTTTTTTCACAATTCAAAAGATGCAAGTTTTAAAAAATTACCGTCATGTCTTGGAACTGATAAAAGTAATAATACCATTTATTTACTGCTCACTGGAATTTGTTTTTCAGTGTACCTCAAACTGTTGATTGAATAAAATTTTAAGAAGGTTAGTTATGTCTTTTACTTAATTAAATACAATTCAATCGAAGAAGTCTTAAATAAAAGGAAATTATATTTTTATTAGCATTAGCTTCTTCAAAGCTTAAAGAAGCATCTATTTATCTTTCATTTAAAAAAAAATTCTATACCTTTGTTTATTGTACAGTAAAAATGTAATTTTGATACATACATTAAATTACAAATATATTTTATATGCACGTTCCTGTTTATCTATCCTAAATAAAAGAGCTTGAATTTTTGTTACTCGAAGTATGGGAATTTTATAAGTTATATATGTATAAGTATGTAATACTTGTGTATATTCTACTAAGTATTTCCGGCGTTCCCGTGACGTCATTTGGAAAAATTACATAAACTCTTCATTTCAAGTATAGATTAAGGCCCGTGTTAACACAAAGTCGCTTATTTTTTTTTAAAAAAAAACTGTATACATAAAATATTTCAGTAAACTTGTCTTTCCCTGTTAGCTCCCTTTGTTCGATTGATGACATTTCACTGTATTATCTTATTCCAGAAAGTGCTTTCAATCTTTGAAAAATCCCGTTTCCCGATACGATCATGTATTGTATCGGAATTTACAAACCATTGAATCATTTAATTTTTGGAGAAACCTATTCCAAAAAGATTGCTGCTTCCCGTAAAATCTCGATTCGGCTTCTCGCAAATTTTCTTATTTATGTATTTTTAAGTCGAATTATAAATATATCAAACCAAATTTGTCAAATGTTCATCAACAAACAAGACGTATTTAATGTTATTTTATTTCTGTATAATGTTCCAATCAATAGATTAAACGAAAAAAAACTTAGAAAATTCCCTGTCTAATTTATTACTAACCCCAACAAATTACAAGTCATTTCTACAAAAGTGGTTTTAAAAACTTGAAGTATTAATGTGCTGTGGAATCTTTTAGGTCTTTTTCAAACATATCAAGTTAACACACAGATTTCAATATTATAAGTTTAAACCAAAGCTTAGCCAAAAGTGCATGGAGATGAATATGAACATGTCAAATGAGTGAGCACACGCAAAATTTCTTTAATTTTATTTTAAAAGATAATTCTTGAAAAGTTTAACTCAAAAGCATTTACATGCCATAAATAGTTTATAGTTAATCACCATCCATACGTCTTGAGAGACGATGGTGCATCAACGTTGTGTTGGGTTGCATTTCCTCGTTTAGCTGAGCAGTCCTATTCTTGAGTGACAGATTTAGCACAGCTTTCGCACACGAATTCTGTGCTTCACAATGTTTTGGTCTTTCTCTTAACTCTTCTGCCTTTGCTTCCTCCATCCTTGGCTCCTGGACTACTGTGACGCCCTCCTTGACATCCAAATTTTACATTTAGATTTGACCATAACGTGTTAGCATCTATTGTTTAGTATATCGAAACGGTTAATATGTCACACTGAAAATACATTATTCAATTACATTTTTATTTGCGAATTAATTTAACTGGATATCTTTTAATATAAATATGACAGAGTATATTTGCATTGAAATATGGGTCTCACCACTAAAATTCACAGAAAAATAAACGACTAAATAATAATACATTTTTAAAAATTAAGATCAGTAACTATCATTGCTAGTTGCTTCGTATAACCAAATAAAATTGAGTTTTGTTTTTTAAAGATAAGGAAAATAACACGTTTTTATAAGTGGACTAAAAAGAAGAAAATAAATTAAAATTTATAAGTTCAAGTATTTAAATTTGATATGACTAAAACGTGGGAGGGCGCTTATGAGGTTTTAATTATGCAGTTCGCTCATCTCTCTCTTTTGTCTTCGAATTTATGAATCTGTTACTTTTATACCAAACACATATCATTGTCTTTTATTTCTAAGTTAAAATGGGATTTCGAAGCACCCGCTGTTGAGTTCCTCCCCACCTCAATTTTAGAACCTCTACATATTTGAGAACCGTTGAGGGTAGGGGTAGGTCCATCAACGCAACAGGGACGCTGTCCTTGAGATGGACAAAGATCAATGATCGACCATGGAATATTCCATAGTATTAGTATAGGTTAGGACGTGGAAGTTGGCCGAACGTTCTCGAAGCCATGCATGTCAGCGCGTGATTAACAGTTGGTACACGCCACTGATCAATCAAATGAGAAAGGTCCGCTAACCCACGTGAGGGTATGAGTCTTTATAAACGGTATCCCAACCTTACACCAGCCTCTCTCTCAGAATATTCGTAGTACA
The DNA here is from genome assembly GCA_002072015.1 of Radix auricularia. NCBI lineage: Eukaryota > Metazoa > Mollusca > Gastropoda > Lymnaeidae > Radix > Radix auricularia. The sequence goes on from MUZC01001686.1 coordinate 1,182,362, forward strand.
CCAAGCCTGCGGTGTGACGGACGAATAAGAGTTGAGCCTAGCTGAAGTTTGTTCAGGTTTGAGTTACCTAGACTTAGAATAGTCAAATGTATTTGAATTTGTATAGGTATTTATTATATGTATTGATATGCTTTGGTATGTTATCTCTATCATTGGTTTAATGATTGATATTGTTGTTTCAGCTAGTTAGTGGAAGTTAAAGTAGTTAGAAGCTAGAAGTGGTTAGGAGTTAAGTACTAGTCAGTACTTGGAACTAGTAAGTTGGAGAGCCAGAGGAGTGGCGGAGGAACCATTGGGCTACCATCTCAGACAGGAGATCTGGAGCGGAGAAGGGGACGAGGTGGCCTTACCTTGACACGTGCGAACCCTTGCAGTCAGTGACCAGTGCGGAAAGGGGCCGACTGCCAAGCATACTGACCACGGGACAGAACTGCGCTACGCCTGATTGGCCAGACCGGAGCATAGCAGTTCAACCAGTCCTTTGGCCACGCCCATTCCATGAGTGAAGTGGGGCATTGTAACGAACTATTTGTATCATTGTTAGAGACCTTAATTTAGTATATGTTTATTTACTGTTGTACCTTGTATATATGTATGTATATAATGTATTAAATATTTTTATCTCTATTATCATTTACACATAGGCGTTAGTTTTAATTATCTATACTAATAAAAGGGAAAGCCCTCACTGACTGACTGACTGACTGACTGACTGACTGATTCATCACTAATTCTCCAACTTCCCGTGTAGGTAGAATCATGAAACTTTCGGAAGTTGTTGGATACCCTCTGACTACGAAAATTGGCGAAAAAGAATTTTTAAAATCTAACTCATGTGGGGCCGGGGGCCCAAAAACTTTTTTTGCTTACATTACTGAATCTCCGACTTCCCGTGTAGGTAGAAGCATGAAACTTTGGAAAGTTGCTGAGTACCCACTGTGGACAAAGTTTGGCAAAAAAAGTTTTTAAAAAATATCTCTCAAGTGGGGCCGGGGGCCCAAAAAGATTGTTTCCTTATATGGGCTTTATAAAAATTGAAAATCATAAATTTTCCTAATTCCCGTGTAGCTAAAATCATAAAACTTTGGGAAGTTGCTGGGTAACCACTAATGACGAAGATTGGCGATTAAGAACTTTTAAAATCTCGCTCATGTGGGGCCGGGGGCCCAAAAACAGTTTTTTCCTTCATCACTAAATCTCCAATTTCCCATGTAGGTAGAAGCATGAAACTTTGGGAAGTTGTAGGGTAACCACTAATGACGAAAATTGGCGATAAAGAATTTTAAAAATCTCGCTCATGTGGGGCCGGGGGCCCAAAAAGCTTTCCCCTTATATGTGCTCTATAAAAACTGAAATTCAACAATTTTCCTATTTCCCCAGTAGGTATTCCCGTGTAGGTAGAATCATGAAACTTTGGGAAGTTGTTGGATACCCTCTGACTACGAAAATTGGCGAAAAAGAATTTTTAAAATCTAACTCATGTGGGGCCGGGGGCCCAAAAACTTTTTTTGCTTACATCACTAAATCTCCGACTTCCCGTGTAGGTAGAAGCATGAAACTTTCTGAAGTTGCTGAATACCCACTGTGGACAAAGTTTGGCAAAAATGTTTTTTAAAAATATCTCTCAAGTGGGGCCAGGGGCCCAAAAAGATTGTTTCCTTTTATGGGCTTTATAAAAATTGAAAATCACCAATTTTCCTATTTCCCGTGTAGCTAGAAGCATAAAACTTTGGGAAGTTGCTTGGTAACCACTAATGACGAAGATTGGCGATGAAGAACTTTTAAAATCTCGCTCATGTGGGGCCGGGGGCCCAAAAACTATTTTTTTCTTTCATCACTAATTCTCCAATTTGCCATGTAGGTAGAAGCATGAAACTTTGGGAAGTTGTTGGGTACCCTCTCACGACAAAAATTGGCGAAAAAGAATTTT
>MUZC01001686.1:1185190-1204010 GCA_002072015.1 Radix auricularia
CCCCCTTATATGAGCTATTTACAAATTCAAATCATTACTTCTCCTATTTCCCATATATGTAGAAGCAAGAAACTTTGTAAAATTTTTGATTACTTGCTTCCGATGATAATTGGCAAAAGAGAAAGTTAAATTTCCAAACTAATGGGGGCTGGGACCCCAAAAACGTTTTTTTTTTCATAATATGAGCTATATAAAAATTGAAAATCAATAATTCTCCTATTTCCCATATAGGTAGAAGAATGAAATTTTTTTAATTTTCAGAGTACAAGCTCCCTACGAAAATTGGCAAAAAGAATGTTAAAATTCACTCTAATTGGGGACCGGGGGCCTAAATACATTTTTCTTATATTAAAAACTGAATTATCACTAACTCTCCAATAGTCCATGTAGTTAGGAGCATGAAACTTTGGGTAACTGTTAAGTACCCTCTCACGACGAATGTTGGTGTAAAAGAATTTAGAAATACACATTCATGGGGACCGGGCCCCAAAAAACTTTTTTTTCTAATATGAGTTTTATAAAAATTGAAAATCACGAATTCTCCTATTTCTCGAGTAGGTAGACTCATGAAACGTTGGGGATTTGATAATTACACTTTCACGATGGTAGCAGGTTAAAAAATATTTAAAATATCTCTTACTGGGGGGCAGGGGTTTAGGCAAATGTAGTTTTTTCCTAATATAAAACTATATAAAAACTGAACATCAATAATTCTCCCTTTCCCCATGTACGTAGAAGCATGAAACTTTGTCAAGTTGTTTAATACAATCTCCCGATGAAAGTTGGTGAAAGAGAACTGTAAATTCCCATTCATTGAGGGTCGGGGGCCCAAATATAGCTTTTTCTTATATTAAAAACCGACTCATCTTAAATTACACAATTCATCGTGTAAGTAAAAAATAAAAATTTTGGAAGTCGTTGGGTTCCCTCTCACGACGAAAATTGGCGTATTATAATTTTAAGATTCACACTCATTGGGGCCGGGGCCTCAAAAGCGTGTTTTTTTTCAAATATATGCTATATACAAATTGAAAAGCACTATTTTTCATATTTCCTAAATAGGTAAACGCATAAAACGTTGAGTGTTTTTTTAAATACACTTCCACGATAGCAGCAGGTGAAAAAATATTTAAAATATCCCTTGCTGGATGCCATGGGACCAAATATAGTTTTTTATGCACTCATTCACTTATCACTAATACTGCATCTTCCCGCAGCAAAGCGCGGGCAAATTGCTAGTTAATTATAAGCTGTATGTGAACATGTCGTTATAGTTATATATATTAGTATATTATTAGTATAGAATAGTTAGTTGAAACCCTAGACATAATAGTCAACATTGTGGGCCCGCTCTATATGCAACAGTCGGGCCACAGTACTCAACATTTGGGGGCTCTGCGATTGTGCGAGCACACCCTAATACTCAACACCCGCCCCACGTTTTTAGTCATATTAAATCAAAGTAGTTTAATATATAAGTTTTAATGTATTTTTTTCTTTTTAGTCTAGTTTTAAAAACTTTTTTTTTTAAAATATTTTTTACCTCCATTTTTTTTTTATACCAAGCACCTGATAAGCGCCCGCCCAACATTTTAATACCACGGGGATTGGTCACGGGGTGAACTCACGTGGCACGTAAACACCAGCAGACGTATACGTATGCTATATAGAGATACACTAAAAACACATTAATTTAATTACGGTACATTCGATCGATCTGACACTTTGATACAATGTATTGTCATCCAAGATCTGTCTGTGGTAAAATGTTGAAAACTCTAGGACTATAAAAAGTGGATATAATTGAAACAATTTTCAATTCATAGTTTACAGAACACTGTGGCATAATTTGTTCGCTAAGAATTTCATAAAATAAAACATTTTCTCTTAAACTCTCTGAAAATTATCGTAATTTTCGTTACGTTACAAGACAATTTTACAGCCCATCCACCTGTAATCATTTAGCTTCATCAGCTACCGGTATTCGTTCAATACATTTCACTTGGTATGGTTATGGTGGTGCGGTTAGACCGAAATCTTCCTCAAGTGGTGGTAAGCTTTTGGGGTCGACAGGGGCGAATTGAAATGTCTGAAATAAAATGGCCAAGAAGATATACAGCTCCATCTTGGCAAGCCCCTCTCCTACACACGCTCTGCGGCCAGTTGAGAAAGGAATCAACTCTTCTCTAGAGATCAGACTCCCATTGTCATCAAGGAACCTCTCGGGTCTAAAATTTTGAGGATCCCCCAAATTTTTTCGTCGTGAAGGACGCAGTCGAGATTGGACATTATCGAGGTACCTTTCGGTATCGAGAATCCTCGAATCGTTGAATCTTCTGTACACATGTGTATAAGGCTCATCGGTAGAATACTTGCTTTCCGATGGGTTTCCATGATGAAGGCGCTCAGATATTTCAGCTTTGGCTTGTCGAGCATTGTCGGCACTCGGTTATATCCCCCTTGCTCTACAATCTCCTTGTAAACCTCTTCCTGCTTTTCAGGGTAATGTACGGCGTACAAAACACACAATAATATGGTCGTGGTGGTGGTTTCACTACCAGCGCCAAACAGGTCATCAATAGCACGCGCCATCGCCGTGAGGTCAAGGTCGTTTGATTTCAGTGTCTTCATCTCGTCAAAGTACAAACTTATAAAAATTTTCCAGCTTTTGGGGTTCATTGGATTCGATTACTTCTTGATTCAAACCTTCGTTGATCTGTTCAATTTCCGTCATAGTATTTACAAGTTTCCTTGCTTCAAACGGACCAAGTGGGACGTACTTTAAGAAATGCCAATAGTTGATGAGCGTGACGCCATTGAAAAGCCTGGCCATTGTTGCCAATAAGTTCATAATTCTGAGAAAAATAGGATCATCGTAGTTGAATCTTTTCCCGAAAATGACCGAAGCTAGCACATTGGACACGCTGTTATATATAATGGGTTTCAAATCTGTTGGTTTTCCTTTCTTTCTGGAAATCTCAGCTGCAGCCGAGCTCGCCTCCTCTGTCATCCTTGCAGCCAGAATATTTTTCCCATCCCCAGTGTTCATAAAATGTTTAAGGCTGTCGTCCTCTGGTATTCCATAGCTTCCCAGATGAAAATATGATGCCTCTTCTTCTGTTTGGAAGGTGGGCATTGACGAAATCAGTGAGTGGTCTCCCCGAGAAGGCGTCTGCTTTCTTGACAAAGGTTTCTTTGATTGCGTCGTAGCTGCTGATGACAACGACTGGCATGTTTCCCATCTGAATGCTGAAGACGTCCCAACGTGTCTTTGACCAGTCTTTGAACTGCTGCCTAGGTTTTGGTTTCATTAAATACAGGTGGCCTATGAACGTTAAGGCTATTCCAGGTGAAGGGGGATAATTACTGCGTTTTTGTGTCAGCCAGAACCACGAAAGGCAAATAACTAGAAAAATGATGAGAAATAATGTCACGTTTACCTCCATGATGATTCAAGCCTCGATGGTAAAAAGCTGTGAAAATAGTTTGTAAAAATAATTAAGATTTTTGTAATCATTGGTTTAAAAAAACTTGAACTATAGATATTTAAGAGCCTATTTTATTGAAGATAAGTGTCAGGATTTGGTTTTAAAATGTAGCACCGTATTTATTTACAATTTATATAGTATGAAAGACTGATTGAAATATTAACAGTTTTTAAATACTTAAATGTGAAAACAAAAGGCATCACATGGGAAGTGTGAAATAGAATTCAAATGATAGAGCACAGTGCATTATTTCTGATAAAATATTGATTTTAAACTTGAAATTCTGAAACATTTTTCTTAATATTTTTATGATTGTTTTTAAGTCTCAGGGAACTTAGGGAAAGTTGAACTACACCATAGCTATTTCAGAAGAAATAATATTTGACCCGAGCAGTTAATAGTAAGAAACTGGGACTTCCATTACGATTTCAGTTTACCAGGAATTCCACCATTTATATTGTTATGAAGGCCTTCAGAATGAGCTTATCATCTAAGTGTTAAAATTATGTGCAGATTGTAATCTGTTCAAAACTGCCATTCTATTTTATTTTCAAAATTTAATTAAAAATGGATGAAAACGTCAGTGTCAAATTGAATTTTAAGAAAAAATTGAAGATATTTTACTGATTAACTTAGTTGTAAAATATTTACTCAACTCATTGCATTTATTTAGTTTAAATTACATAAACTCCATGTTTAAGGAAATATAGGTGTCATAAAAATTTTCACAATTGAGTTGAGTTATTTTAAGTTAGCTAAGAATATGAAAGTTCCATTTCAAAATATGATCCATTTGATCTAAATGCAAAAAATTATTCCGAAATATTGTGTTGTTGTGTTGGTTTGTTTTTTTTTTGTGGTTGTGGGGTGTAGGTAAAACTTGGAAAGTGTTTTGGCTGGCAAAAAATATATATATATTTTTCAAACAAAATTGTCCAAAAATATAAGTTTATAAAAAATCTACACAAAACTGCAGCCGCTTCTATGATCTTTTTAGTGCAATTTTCAAGTAGACTGAAACATATTTATTGAAACTATGCTTTAATATGATTTTTAAAAAAAAATAAATCAATGTGTGACGGCCATCATTGTTTTTTCAAATTTTCAATTTAAAGTTTAAAGTGAATGAGACGAATATTTTCACACAATGACACGAATGTTGTCACACAATGACACGAATGTTGTCACACAATGAGACGAATATTGTCAAACAATAAAACTAATGTTTTCACACAATTCGACGAGTTCATTAAGAGTTTTTCCTGATATTTCAAAATAATGTTAACGGTTAAGAACAACACTGGATTTCATCATATATATTTTTTTTTTTAAAAAATAATTGTGATATCAGAAAGATTATGTCCTTGTTTCAAAACTAAATTTTAATCAGTATTATAATTGTTGAACTTATGACCGCCGCCTTGACAAACATATCGGAACAAGGTCCACTTAAATATAAATCGGGTTCCGTCAATAAGAGGTGGGGTGGGTGGAATTGAGTCCTATGATTGTATGTTCGTCAGGCACACAAAACAATGATCTGATTATAAGAGTTGCCTAAGGGGTGGTTATTAGTGGTTTTTAAGCTTGATATTGTAATGTTTTAAAAATCCCTGAGAAGGGTTGATAATTAGAGCTAACTGTGTTAGACTCAAATTTCTGTTCTATAATTTTAGAAAAAATGGAAATTTTTTAAAATAATTATATAAAATCGGTGATGGTGCGTTATGTTTACGTTATCTTTCTTTCCCTAAATTAAAACTTTATTTTTATTTTTTTTTTAATTCCATTAAGAAAAGCTCTAAACTTTAAATATAAGTAAAATATTATGCCGCAAAGGTTTCCATTGATTAATTTCATTGAAACTTTCATCCATTTTGGCATCCACTCAGAGTACATGTACACTTGCGTAACAAGTAACACTCAAAAAATGTTATGTGTACAATAATCGTTTTAAAATAATAGGATAAGATCAGATTTCTTATTGCATATATCTTTTGAACATTTTGTGTAATATAAAAATCAAGAACAAAAATGAAGTAAGGAATAAAACAGTTTGAGATTCAAGCTATTCCACAGTCGCGCCTTTCTTTTTGCTTAACTGGAACAATGGTTCTCAGTGTGATATTATAAGACTTATATATTTAAATACTAAATTTTTTAGATACATGTATTTAAACGTTACTTACTGAAAAATATTTCTAAATACGTTTGAAAAAGACATGAAGATTGGCTGCGAGATTTGCTTAAAAGAAAATTTTCGCACTTAAATTTTTAATGAACATAGACTAGTAGTTTGAAAAAAATATGGAGCAAATTGATTTTAGTAGTAAAGACGAAGCCTTATGTCTACTTACTTCTTAATAAATTATTGCAGCTATATATGTTTTTACATTATGTAGAATGTATGTATAACAACGGCAGTGACTTGCCGTCAAGGCTTTCAAGCACTTATAAATGTGAAAGTCCGAAAAAAAGTGAACTTCCTTAAATAAGTAAACAATATCTGAGTATTGACCAGTTGACATCAAAACGTTCCCCGACAATAGACTGAGGACTACTGAGAGGAAACCAATCCGCATGCCACGAATATAAGAGTTCACGTCTCTACATTTCATAAGTGTTTTTTTTTTTTTAATACATTCTAAAAACGGGTAAAGGGTTGCGAATTTCACCTTGGAAATGGAATGCACTTGACCCATTTAGCCACCGCCTTGCATAGCCAGGACCTTGGAACTGAACCTGTCAAAATGGAACTTCTCCGTTTCACACACTGTTCGCAATTTTTATGTAATAGAACGTTAAGTTTAAATTATTTAAACAGTATTTATTTCTTTTAGGACTGTTTACGGTTAATTTATATTTTATCGTTAGGTTTTGAAAAAAGTATCGATTAATTAATCGTTAATTTCGATGAAAGCTAAAAATTATAATTTATGATATCATAAGCAACACTTATTAAACGTCCTTGTTAAAATTTTAAATAACACTGGAATGTATCCTTCATTTGTAATCTTTTAAACAACTACGAAAAAAAGCAAATTGTGTTGTCATTATTTGGTTAACGCGATGATCGTGTCAAACGGGCATTATAACCAGCCGCGGTGAACCATGACTCGCATGGAAATGAGGTAACTGGTATGCAAAAAACTGTTGACAAAGAACGACATTATCGGGTATCAGTGTTCATTAAGATTCCATCATCCTAGAGGGTTAATGGATTCAGGAACTTACTTCTCCATTTTGTAACGCAGATTATTTTACAGATTTCACAAAAAGTTCTGTGTTAAAACACTGTTTTGAATGACGACAAATGCTTGAAATCATCGGGTATTTCCCCTCTCTAACTTAAGAATTATTAAAAACATTTCTTTCATGAAGATTCAAGAAGCTATGCAATATGGAAGTGTTAACACGGAGGTTTGTAAACGGTTCAGTTAGTCAAACTGTTGTTTCTTTTTAGCGCTTATATTTAAGTCAAACTGTTTTAACTTTGTCTTCCCAACTATAATAAATACTAACATTTTCTTTATTTAAAAAACGATGTGTTCGTTTTTTAATATTACAGCCAGTTTTAACTTTGATTAAGAATACTTACCATTAAGAAATTGAGCTCTATTTCTACAAGAATTTCAAGTGTATTTCACTTCCGTGTAGCTTTAAACACCTTTATTTTTAAAATGTTCATATCATAATGATTTTAGAATTTTAGCACTAGTATAAAGTTTAATTCTCATAACGTGTTTACAATTTGTAGTTTAGTTGTGTTTTGAACATTTTTTTTTCGATGATGATAATTTTTTTTTGTGCATTCGGTAAATCATATATATAATGTACGTTAAGCAGATTTCTGGTCAGGAATTTACTCTTAGGGGTCGTCTGTCTTACTCACCCCCACACACCAACCCAAAACCAACAACCATTTAATTTTTATGTCTATCTAAATTTTTTATATACGTACTATACAAATACACTTAACTCCTTGCCACTTTCCTTTCTATTGTCAATAAGGACAAAAACCATAACACAAATGACTTAGCTGTATCCAATATCTTCTCTGTGGCATTTCAAACTAATGCCCCTAAAAGTGAGCTTAAGTACTAAAGCCTGTTAATAACAGGTCAATTTAATTGTATACCATCTCATTACATCTTCGAATAAAGTGGCCTTATTTTTAACCACGTTTTTATTACCTTGATTTCGTCCTGTCCGTTAAATTTCAAATTTTCCAACGTAAAATTAAACTACTTTTGATGGCTCTAGAGATCTCACAATTTTACCACAGATAGATCTTGGATGACAACGCATTGTCTCAAAATTTCAGATCGATCGAATGTACCGTTATTAAATTAATGCAATTTTAGCTATCTCTACATAGCATCTTTAGCAGTCAGTTATTATCAGGTGTCACCGGAGTTCATCCCGTGACCACAAACTCGTGGTCTAAAACGATGGTCGGGCGTTTATTGGGTGTTTGGTATAAAAATTAAATCAAAGAACTTGAACTTATACGTTTTAAATTATTTTATTTTCTTTTATTCCACTTTTTAAAGCGTTGCTTAATTTTTTTAAATCTCTATTTTATTTTTCAATGCAAAGGTTTTTAAACAATTGAAGTGTGTGTGTTTGCTCTTCTCAAATAGGACGTTGCAGCGCGGTCGACTGGCGTACCTATTATCACGAGTTCAAATCAACACGAAGGCTAGGATTTGTTCCCTGGGCCTAACCAAGTTTTTTAAAATTATAAATCCTTTATATACGAGACATCGCATTATAATACGCATCGCATGACTATTAAAAAATTCCAAAATTTCTGCAGTCGGCGATCTAAATTTCAGCTCGATTTGATCACGTGAAAGGGTTATAAAACATGTTTAGCACCACGAGAAAGATTAGCTATTGATAGCATTTACAGGTCGGTAATATATAGTTTAAAAGTATCGCCAATATTTTACACACCGCATTGTGCAACAGGAAAGAATTTAAAAGGTTGTTCAATATCGTCTGGAATTTAGGTCGGGCGACCTTGAGATGGGTCTGGATGGCGGCCCGTGAGAAACCCAAAGTCTGGCAGGTTCGTCCAGGTGACCAGAGTGCAAATTTGACGGGCGGTTATTACCTGCAATCAAGGCCTGGTAGACAGGAGGGGACCTGTTGGACCATAAGTTTAGGTCAGGTGTCAGTCCGAACGACTCGAACGATGAGAGGATCAAACGGGGGATTGACGATTAGATTAGTGACCAGAATTAGATTACGTAAAACCCACCTATTCTCGTCTTATCTAAGGGAGGGTACTAAATGATTGAAAGTTTGACTTTCGGACGGTGGGAGTAGGGGGCGGAGTCTGACAGGTATAAGACGGGGACTGAGACTCGGACACAGAGGAACACACACAGTGGGACAGAAGAGGAGTTAAGAACAAGGACGGATATCGAGATAGACACAAGCGTTAGAGAGATGTGTAAAGTCGTATATTCGTTGAAATAATGAATTAGTATATAAGAAGAGAGTGATTGCAATAAAAATTGCGGCATTTCACTCCTCAGTATTGTAGGAAAGACCTTTGCCCGCGTTATACTAACACGTTTACAGAGCCTAGCATCCCATGTCTATCCAGAATCTCAGATTGGTTTCCTGTACGGTCGGTCTACCATAGACATGGTGTTCTCCATACGACAGCTCCAGGAAAAATGCAGAGAGCAGCAGCAGCCACTATTCATTGCCTTTGTGGACCTTACAAAAGCTTTTGACTTTGTCAGTCGCAACGGGCTATTCCAAATACTGGCAAAAATCGGCTGTCCCCCCGACAGTTCCATGAAAATATGCTTGGCACAGTGCAGTTTGATGGAGCTAAGTCAGAGGCCTTCCCTGTCAGCAGCGGAGTTACACAAGGTTGTGTACTCGCATCAACACTCTTCGAAATATTCTTCTCTGTACATCTTCGATACGCATTCAAGGATAGCAGTGAGGGAATCTGGTTACACACCAGAGCTGATGGAGGACTTTTCAACACTGCCCGTCTCCGAGCCAAGACCAAAACGACAGATGTCCTACTTCGTGAGCTACTATTTGCGGATGATGCGGCACTAACAGCACATACAGAATCTGGTTTGCAACAACTCGTGTCATGCTTCTCCAATGCCTGCAAAGAATTTGGTCTGCAAATCAGCTTGAAAAAGACAAACATCATGGCCAAAGACACTCGACCTCCTCCTACCATAAAAATCGATAATGAAAACTTGGAGGTTGTGGACAGCTTCACCTACTTGAGATCCAAGGTCTCCAATACACTGTCCATTGAAGAAGAAATAAACAGCAGAACTGGCAAGGCAGCTGCAACAATGGCTAAACTAAATAAGCGGGTCTGGCAAAACACAGAGTTAAAGGAGAAAACCAAACTGTGCATCTATCGAGCCTGTGTCATCAGTACACTACTGTATGGGAGCGTGAGATGAACCACTTATACATCACAAGATCGCAAGCTTAGCAGCTTCCATTTGAGATGCCTGCGTTGCATCCTTGGTATTAAATGGCAAGACAAAATGCCTAATAGTGAGGTCCTAACGTGTGCCAATACCCAAAGCATGTTATCAATTCTTAGTTAGAGACGCCTGAGGTGGCTAGGACATGTCAAAAGAATGAGCCCCGGCCGCATCCCAAAAGGACCTCTTAAATGGTGAACTTGTTTCAGGAAAGAGGAAAACAGGACGCCCAAGCTTGCGATTCAAAGATGTATGTCAAAGGGACATGAAAGCAGCCAAAATACATACAAGTGACTGGGAGTATAAGGCAGAAGACCGATCTACATGGCGCACAGTTGTCAAAGAGGGCGTCATAGTAGCCGAGGAGCGAAGAATGGAGGAAGCTGAAGACAGAAAAGATAGGAGAAATGCCAAAACATTTGGAAGCACAGAACTCGTGTGTAAAAACTGTGGTAAAGACTGTCGCTCTAGGATAGGACTGCACAGCCACTCGAGAAAATGCAACCCAACCCAATGGTGACGCACCATTGTCTCGCGAGACGGAAGGATGCCGAATAGAAGAAGGGATTAAACATAATTGTTTGTGCATTCTGCTTTGGAGTTTAGTGATTGAAGAATACGTTAACAAGTGTGGGAACACCTTTCACAATATAATACGCATCTTGACACTCTAGCTCAAGCACAGAAATTAACATGCATAATAGAGATAAATAAAGATAATCTAAAAATTCATTAATTTAAATGCAGGACATTTGATCGATCTGAAATGTATCATTTTTATCGTCGGCACGAGTCTACCCACAAAATTTAAGATCGCCAGCATACGAGGAAGTGGACTAAAAATCAATCCACAAATTTTTCAACAAGCAAGCGCCATAAATTCATATGAAGGATTTTTTTAAATTCTTACATACATTACCCGTAACCAGGGGCGGATGAAGACTTCACGGGGCCCTGGGCTGCGATCAAACAGGGGCCCAATCAACCCAGTGTCCCTTGTTAACAGCTAATATAACATTGTAGCTAAATATTAAAAATGAAAAAAAAAACGAACTCGAAGAAATAACTGTTTGAAGTGTTCACGGTATGTTACACTTGAGTGTAAAAAGAAAATTTTAACATTCCATCGCTTGGAGTCGAACCCGACAACGCTTGCATCAGGAGCCTTTACTCTGTGGCGAGAAAGATGTATATATTGTTTGAAAAGTCTTCTAGGGGTATAATATTTTATTTATGCCCTCTCGCCTACACGCACATTTCCGGCACCCTTCCGTCTCGCGAGACGATGGTGCATCACCGTTGGGTTGGGTTGCATTTCCTCGAGTGACTGTGCAGTCCTATCCTTGAGTGACAGTCTTTGCCTAAGTTTTTACACACGAGTTCTGTGCTTCCAAATGTTTTGGCCTTTCTCCTAGCTCTTCTGTCTGCAGCCTCCTCCATTCTTCGCTCCTCGGCTACTATGACGCCCTCTTTGACAACTGTGCGCCACGTAGATCGGTCTTCTGCCTTACACTCCCAGTCACTTGTATGTATTTTGGCTGCTTTCATGTCCCTTTGACAGACATCTTTAAATCGCAAGCGTGGGCGACCTGTTTTCCTCTTTCCTGAAGCAAGTTCACCATATAGGAGATCCTTCGGGATGCGGCCGGGGCTCATTCTTTTGACATGTCCTAGCCACCTCAGGCGTCTTTCACTAAGAATTGAGAACATGCTTTGGGTATTGGCACGCGTTAGTACCTCACTATTAGGCACTTTTTCTTGCCATTTAATACCAAGGATGTGGCGCAAGCATCTCAAATGGAAGCTGTTAAGCTTACGCTCTTGTGATGTATAAGTGGTCCATGTCTCGCTCCCATATAGTAGTGTACTGATGACACAGGCTCGATAGACGCACAGTTTGGTTTTCTCCGTTAGCTTGGTGTTTTGCCAGACCCGCTTATTTAGTTTAGCCATTGTTGCGGCTGCCTTGCCAATTCTGCTGTTTATTTCTTCTTCAATGGACAGTGTATTGGAGACCTTGGATCCCAAGTAGGTGAAGCTGTCCACAACCTCCAAGTTTTCATTATCGATATTTATGGTAGGAGGAGGTCGAGTGTCTTGGGCCATGATGTTTGTCTTTTTCAAGCTGATTTGCAGACCAAATTCTTTGCAGGCATTGGAGAAGCTTGACACGAGTTGTTGCAAACCAGATTCTGTATGTGCTGTTAGTGCCGCATCATCCGCAAATAGTAGCTCTCGAATTAGGACATCCGTCGTTTTGGTCTTGGCTCGGAGGCGGGCAGTGTTGAAAAGTCCTCCATCAGCTCTGGTATGTAACCAGATTCCCTCACTGCTATCCTTGAATGCGTATCGAAGAAGTACAGAGAAGAATATTGCGAAGAGTGTTGGTGCGAGTACACAACCTTGTTTAACTCCGCTGCTGACAGGGAAGGCCTCTGACTTAGCTCCATCGAACTGTACTGTGCCAAGCATATTTTCATGGAACTGTCTGATGATGGCAAGTAGGTGAGGGGGACATCCAATTTTTGCCAGTATTTGGAATAGCCCGTTGCGACTGACTAAGTCGAAGGCTTTTGTAAGGTCCACAAATGCAATGTGTAGTGGCATCTGCTGCTCTCTGCATTTTTCCTGGAGCTGTCGTATGGAGAACACCATGTCTATGGTAGACCGACCGGACCGGAAACCACACTGAGATTCTGGATAGACGCGGGATGCTAGGCTTTGTAAACGTTTTAGTATAACGCGGGCAAAGGTCTTTCCTACAATACTAAGGAGTGAAATGCCGCGATAATTATTGCAATCACTCCTATCACCTTTGTTTTTATATAGTGTCACTATATTTGCATCCTTTAGGTCTTGGGGGATGTAGCCCTGTTCCCAGCAGAGGGACAGAATCTCGTGCAATGGTTGGAGTAAAGCTGTCTTGCCACTCTTTAGAACCTCTGGTGGTATTCCATCATTCCCAGGCGCTTTTCCACAAGCTAGACTGTCAATTGCTTTGCTCAGCTCTTCCTGTGTGGGCACGACATCAAGTTCTTCCATGAGTGGCATATCTGGGATGTCATCTAGAGCGGTGCTGGAGACTGTGGTAACTGTTGAATACAATTCCAGATAATGCTCAACCCACCGTTTTAGCTGTGCTGCCTGGTCTTGAATAATTTCTCCATTTTTGGACTTTAGGGGAGCAGCTTTTGACGTCAAGGGGCCCGTTGCCTTTTTGATGTTTTCGTACATGACTTTTGCATTGCCCATGTCTGCAGCTGATTGTATACTGGAACAGAGCTTAAGCCAGTAGGTATTGACACATTTACGTGCAACCTTTTGGGCAAGTGACTTAGCTGTTTTTAAAGCATGCAAATTGTCAGGTGTAGGCTTTTCCTTGTAAGCCATAAGAGCTTTCCTTTTTGCTTCAGTGACGGGTTTCATCTCGTCCCAATGTTCATCAAACCAGTCCGTGTTTTTGTGAGATTTTTTGCCAAAGGCTTGTATTGCGGATGTATAGATTGTGTCTCTCAGTTGCGTCCATTTGGAGTCAATGGTGACGCATGGGGACATCTTTGAGAGACTTTCCTTCACCTTGTCTTTGAACAGCTGCGCTATCGCAGGGTCTTTCATGCAGGAGGTATTGATGCGTGGACTTCCCTTTTTCTTTGTGTGGTACGAGTTTTTCCTCATTATTCGTACTTTGCTGGCGACAAGGGAATGATCCGTGTCACAGTCGGCACTGTGATAGCTGCGAGTGAGTAGGACGCTAGCTAGTTGTGCACGCCTGGTGATAATGAGGTCCAGCTGGTGCCATTGGTGGGATCGAGGGTGTCTCCAAGATACTTGATGTATATCCTTGCACTTGAAGAAAGTGTTGGTCACACACAAGCCTCGTGAGCAGCACAATTCCAGAAGCCTTTGTCCATTTTCATTTAACTTTCCTCTTCCAAATAGTCCAAGGCAGGTGGGCCAGGCTTCGTGGTCGCTCCCCACTCTAGCATTGAAATCTCCTAGGAGATAGATTGCCTCGTCTTTGTGGATGCCGGCTATTGCCTGGTCTAACGCTCCATAGAACTGGTCCTTCTCTTCCGGAGTTGAATAGAGTGTTGGGGCATACACACTAAGAATGTTTGCTGGGCCCGCAGTTGTTCTGAGTCTTAGAGTGAGGATCCTCTCCGTGCCTGATGACGGTGGTTCAATGGATGGTAGAAGAGTGTTTTTAACAGCGAAACCCACACCATGCTGTCTAGGTTCGTCTTTCGGTCTGCCTTGCCAGAAGAAGGTGTATTTGGCCTCTTTGAGTGAACCGTTGTCTGGGAGCCTGGTCTCCTGAAGGCATGCTATGTCAATCTTTAGCCTTTTAAGTTCTCTATCGATTATTCCTGTCTTCCGTGTGTCGTTTATGGACTGCAGATCATCAGTGATGCCGGGACACATAGTCCTCACGTTCCAGCTAGCGATTCGAAGAGCTGGGGTCTTCTTTTTCTTTTTTTGTATTTCTTGGTGCAGGGCTTAGTGGCCCACTTGTTGAGTGGTACTCTAATCTCCACGCACCCAGTGGAGAAGGCAGGCCATGACGGGATAGCACCTATTTGACTGGGGGCTGCCCAGTTTGAGGCGGGCGGTAGCTGTCCAGTGAGACATTGGTAGTCTCTCCCACCGTCAGAAGCAGCCCCTGGCGCCTAGCTCTACGTCAATTGAGCTTTGGCTTATAACCGGTAACTGCTGCTTCCCGTGTTTTGTCGACACCTTGCGGCGACGCTGGAGTGTCCTCTCCAGAGGTGATGCAAGCCTGGGCGGGTATTATGGAGAATTAGCTGCTGCCCATACAGCATATCCCCCCCTCCACGTCAATGGTGTAACCAAGGGAACGACTTGCGTCGATGCAGCTTGGCTGCCATTGGCGTCGCAGGAGCTGCCGGTATGTACATAAGTCTTATGTATAGACCGCCTGTAGGTGCTCCAATTCCTGATTTTCTTTCAGGGTTTACTCCCTTAGCCTTTCCCGCAAGGCAGGTATAGCCGCAAGGCAGCGGAGGATTTGTATTCGGAGTTTCCTTCTCCTAGATGAACTACCAGCCAAGGTTTTAACGAGCATCATCTACCCGTAGGGGTGCCAGAACCGGGGTTTGAACCCGTGACCGATTTTTATTTTTATTTTAGAATTGTTTTAACACTTTGACCACCGCACATACTTTAGTGATATCACACAAACGACAATCAACAAACTAGATGGTGAAAATGTAACAATAATTTATTATACATTATTTACAAGAAGCGGAAACTAGTTCCGGTTTGGCCTTATTTCATCATTAGGCTTAAGTCAAAATTAATATAATAATAATAATAATAATAGGATTTTTTTATAGCGCTGTATCCCTGTAAGGAACTGGGCTCACGGCGCTTTACAACATATTGAATATAAACATTTATATCATAACAACCGCATACATGACAATACTTACCACATAAGCTACGTTAATCTTTAAAAAGATATGTTGTTTCATTAACGTTGAAAATAAATTTTGAAGAGATGTGTTTAAAGTGCAACCTTGAAGGACTTGATGGCTGGAACACTTTAGATCTGTTATATTAGATAAATCCATTGTTTTGATTGTCGGAATGATTGAATTCTTGAATTCTTGTTGTCTCTGTGACTGTGGCCCTTGTCGTGAGCTGTGTTTTGTTCAAGGAGAATATCACGTATTCCAATCACAGAATGAACACGAAATGTTCCGGATGTCAATAACAGAATATGACGTATTCCATGTCAAATGTCAATTAATTTTTCCACTCACCCCTCTGCCTTTTCCCAGCCGACGTTTAATGGAAGCGCTTCAAGGACTGTGGCAGTGTTGACGCCATTAGACGAAAGTTCAAGATGGCCGACCTTGTAGTAAAAACAATAGCGTAGAGCATTGCGAAAATAAACAGCCAAAATACTAATAAGTTATCGTTTTTAGAAATGAAAATATAATGGTTATAGGGTAAATACTCAAATTTAAGGATGTAGTGCCCGCTCCGTGGGCGGTTGTTTCTGCATGGTCTTTGTTAAGAATGTAGCTTCAGGTTGTCGCGCCCCGCTCCATGAACGGTTGGTTCTACACGTTTCCTGTCCTGTGGGCTGCTTCAGCTATGGATCCAGGTGACCTCGGTGATCACGGAAGTGTGAATAACTGGCTTCTACACGTGTATGGTGTAAGCATCAACCAATGCGGTTGGCGTCAACGGTACGTTAGGAGTAAGGCTGGTAAGGATGAGTTGTCCTCCTCTGGTCCTGTGGATCGGTGCAGTGCAGGGCTGAGGTAGGGGTCGGATACAAGTCGCGTGGATAGCGTAGAGTCCAGCTCTTGATCCAAATATGTCGAAAATTCGTTTAGGCGGAGTCGCTGCCCGGAGTTCGTGTTATCTCCCTGCGCACGCGGGTCGCTGAAGATAGAAAGAATAAACATATTGGTAGTTTCTCCACTTGTCTTTCTAATCCACCCTTTCGGCTGCCGAGCCTTCATAGCAAGGTGCCAAAAGGGGATCAAAATACATTATCATAAACGAATAGTTATTTAATACAATGTATAACATGAGACTGAAATAATATTACGTTAACATCTTGTAAGTGGATGGTAGTATAAATACATTAATGTTATTGGTTACACCAATATAATTCGATCCATCTACCTGATGGATCGCGTGTTATCACATTTAGTTATGAAAAGAGAAGTACAATGTCGCACGTGGCCCCGCATGGTGTCATGGGGTCAACATGTTCCAATAATTTCAATCCGACATTGCACAAAGATTAATCTATATAATAATGCGCCTAAGCACATTTCCGTCCGTCAGTGTGTGTGTGTGTGTGAAGCCCCTATACCACGCAACTCTTGCTAACTTTTTTTTAAAAATTGAAAATATAGACGCAAAATCACAATGATTTTGGGTTTGAGATTAATAGAGGGTGTGGTTTTGCGCGCCGTAAAAAAAAACAATTAAGTGGCGTCATGAAGCTTTTATTATATTTATTTATTTGATGTTACTTTTTATCTTGATTATAATCCGAGTGTGTGAATATGCATGTGTGCGAGTGTGTTTATGTGTATGTGCGTCTGTGTGTGCGTGTGAATGTGTTTGTATTAGTTGTGAAAAACAATCTCTTATGATTTTTTTTTTTGAGAGATGGTTTTTACTTTTTGTTTGATTATAGAAGAATTTTTTTTTTTTTTTTTTTTTTTTTTTTTTAAAGAAGAATTTTAGAAGAAATGAGCCCTTGCGCATTAGTTGGATGATTACTCCCATGAATTGCCACAATGGAAAAAAAACTTTGAAAAGAACTTATAGTCGCTGTTGAAATTGCATTATTTATAGTTATGATAAGTAATTGGGTAAGATTGGTGAATATTTATTTGTAAAGGAAATAGAACCTTTCTAAACATTTAAATTGTATTTTACAATAATAAAATCATACGAAATGGTTCGAACGAATTTCCCTTAGTCACTTATCTATAGAAAAAATTATGAAGAAATTATTTAATTGTAGACGAAATATCAATTTTACATTTTAATATAAGCTTTTATACATCTATGTATATAAGCGGATGGAGGCAAATTTTATACTGGCTTATAACAAGTCAAAATTAAAGAGAATAATAATTTCTTATAGAAAAATTACCACGGAACCGCTTTTGAAGCATTCAACGAGTGATTTATCATAAAAAACAATTGCAAATATTTGTTAGGAGGAAGAGGTATTTCTCTTGCGTGCTTACTTACCACAAGTAAGTGTTTTGGGTCAATTTCATTATAAACTGACATTAAGGAAATTCGTATTGAAAGTAAACGCTCAGGGATTTTAAATTAAAAAATGGTACGTGTATAAGCATTTAGATCTATACACTGTTGTAAGTTAAATAGCGGAATTGTAATTTTTATAAAGAGGGGCAACTTTGTGAGCTATTTGAAGGGTGCTTTTCATTTCTTGGGTCATGAGTTTATAATATTTCCGAGCCCTGAGTGGCCCTATTTCTTAGCCACTGATAATGTCCTTTTTGCAAAGATTAAGAAAACCAGCAGTGTAAAATTTTAAACACAAACCTTGCGATTCAACGTGTTTTTTTTTAACAAATAGACAATATTTAAAAAATCTCCCTAACCCTACGCATCCCAATGACATAAGTATTAAAAAGCTCAATAAAAAATAAATCTAATTTGTCCTAAATAAAGGTCATGCATAAACTGTAAAGGAATGGATGTTGTGGATTAATTGGTAGATGAATGGAAAAGCTTACATAAAAAAGACTTTTTGCTAGAAAAATGCAATATTATGGTACGTGTTATGGTTTAGACTGTAGAGTTTTCTATTAGTGCAAGTTTGTTTGTGTGTGGGGAACGGGGAGGGGCTACGTACGTATGTGTGTGTGATTTGGTTATTTCTATGTCTGCTAATGTTGCGCCTCTAACATGACAACCAGTATTTTTAAAATTATATATACAAACAAAAATAATAATAATTTTCTACGGTGTAGATAGAAAGGGGTTGAAACGTTCGGGGTCGAAACGTCCCTTGGCGGAATTGTCCGGGATCGAATCACCCCGGGGGTTGAACCTTCCGTGGTCGAACCGACCGGAGTCGAAACAACCGGGGACAAAACGTCCTTTGGTCAAACTGCCAGGGTCGAACCGTCCGGGGTCGAAGTTTCCAACCATCAAAAAGAAAATACTATTTGTAAAACTAAAGAAAGTATCTGGTGCAAAAAAAAAATCCTATTCATTTGACTAAGTCATGCTTAGCCTAGAAATAGAAATAATGTTTTGGAGAGCTTTTCCAATGAAAAAAAGTAATCTTAACACATGTATTTTACTCTAAGACCTAAC
>MUZC01001686.1:1204243-1217098 GCA_002072015.1 Radix auricularia
ACACTGACAACAATTCATTTTGTGCCAAGCTGTTTTGAGTTTATTAGATGAATAGTTTACAACGGGAAAAAAGATTGATATAAATTGAATTGTTACGATTAGAAAAATGTGCGGGAATATATAATGATTGACATAAAATTTATAAGAAGATCAATTTCTCACCATTTTCTTAAAAAGCAGCATTGTTCTTATGTTTTTATTCACGTTAAAGGAACATGTGTCTTTAAAACAAGTAAACCATATTTTCTACTCTCCCCAAGCCACAATATTCACAAATATTATCTGACTAAAAATGTCCTATTCGTATTGAACTAATTTCATGCTTAGACTATAAATGAAATGGGTGTTTAGCGAGCTATTTCTAAGAACCAAAGAAATCCTGTGGAAAGATATTGTTTTCATGTTTTGATTCACATGAGAAGAAAGTGAACTTTGCCCGTTATCTTTTTGTAACTGTTAACGACAGCTGTTATTCTGGTAGAGACTATACCATGCGTTATTAAAGGGGTTCGAGCATGGTGAAAGAAAGCCATCAATCGATCTGAATGGAAGGATGTGGTTGAGCGAGCCAGGGCCCTACATGGGCTGTAGAGCCACGGACGATAATGATGTTGCTATATTAAAGCAGAAATACAAAATTAATGGGTTATATTTAAAGTAATAATACGTTTATTTTTCTAGACACACTTATCTTTGTTTTTTATTAAGAAGGGTTTGATTTATCACAACCCTAATTTCCAGATCCGTTTATATTAATTTTTAAGGAGAATTTGAGACCCAAAACTAAATAAAGTTACTCTTATTGTGCCTACCCCGTAGCATAGCACGGGTATTTTGCTCGTATTTAAATAATGGTGTGAAATATGATTATAAATACGATGGAAACAAGTTAGATTTCAAACTTATATAGATTCTGGTCAACGAGAATATGCCGGCTCTCTCACGACAAGGATGGCTATGGATGTAGTTCGGTGAATTGAATTCACATAAGACACTACACTTTGCAGTCACTTGAGCAGATCTAAGAGGACGTATTGTTTCAGTGTGTCAACTTTTATACACGATGGGTAATTTTATGCAGCTCTTCCTGATTGGATGTTGATTGTCGGCCTAATTATCGGGCAACCTTGACCGGTCATTTGCTCCGATGCATACATACTTAGTACCTTGACCTGTCAAGTGATCCGTCCATAGTGACTTCCCTTTTGTTCGTGTTGTTATTTCGTGCAAGCGACGAGGGCTCGTTAAAGTTCGTTACATACTCTCTTCACACGGCCAGCGGAGTTTGTCTAGATGAGAAATTTAAAATATATAAATTATATTTTATACTATGCTCTCTAAGTGAGCCAATTAAATCAAGTTTTTTTATTATTATTAGGTCTGAATTGCGATCAGTTGTATAGATAATATTTATAAATTTATTTAATTTATTATATTTTCAAGGGTTCCTGCAAACATTTGTACACTTTTGCTATAAAATATTAGAAGTTTGGGGGCCCACAAGCCGTCGGGGACCACTGGCTTTAGCCCGTTCACCCCCACCCCTTAATCCACCAAAGCCCGTAACTCATGTCATGCAAATAAACACGAATCAAGTTTTATTTTCGTACCCATGTCTATAACATTTTAAAGGAAATGAATGACAGACGAAAGTAAATTCTGTAAATTATAACCTTTTATCAAACTTTTATTATTTTCATTCTTTTGTATAACTCAAATAACAATGATTCCCGCTGTGATATTAAATTTTAAAATTAATTTTAATTTTCTTTCAGAAAGACTTTTGTCTGCATTAAAACAACCAGCTCAATGAAAAAAGACGTGCATTAACTAAACTTTCTAAAGATTCCTGATAACATTCTATTGGAAATGGGGGATGCTGTTGTTATTAGCCTTCATAATTGTATGGAAATTAGAGAGGCTTTGTCGTGTAATCAAACGAAAAGAGTCATAAAGCTAATTAATGAAATGGAAAATGTAAATGTCAAATTATCCGATGGCTGGACAGCACTTTTACTTGCATCGTATTATTGTAACACAAAAGCTATCAAACTGCTACTACAGAGAGGTGCAAGGATCAATGACAAAGGGACACAGGGTTACACACCCTTAATAGCGGCTTTTTGTAAGAGGGGAAATGAAAATAGAACGGAGAGTAGCTCTGCAAATGCTTTACAAATTAATGGGAATGCAATTAACAATCAGTTGCGCCGTTTGCAGGCTTTGGATAAAGACCATAAAGAGACTGTCCAACTTCTCATCCAAAATGGGGCTGAAGTCAACCATGAAGGCGATGACGGATTAACAGCTCTAATGATGGCCTCCTTGAACGGTCTCACAGAGACCATTACAATTCTTATTGAAAATGGGGCACAAGTTAATCAAAGAAACAAATATGATGGAAATGCACCATTACTTTTAGCGGCACAAGCCGGCCACAATGAGACGTGTTCGTTATTAATTGAAAGTGGAGCGAATGTTAATGACAACAACAATCGTAAGTTGTCAGCTATTATGGGGGCATCCTTGAATAATCATAGTGAGACGATTTCATTATTGATTGAAAATGGAGCTACTTTAGAAGATAAAACCAACGATGGATGGTCATCTCTTATGTTAGCATCACAGAACGGTTACAAAGAGACTATTTTACTATTGATAGAAAAGGGTTCTAAAGTTAATGATAAAAACAACGATGGGTGGACTTCTCTTATGATAGCATCACAGAACGGTCACAAAAATACTGTATTTATATTAATTAAAAATGAATCACATATCAATGATAAAAACAATGATGGTCAGACATCGCTTATGATAGCATCAGAGAATGGTCACAAAGATGTAGTTAATCTTTTAATTGAAAAAGGTGCAGATGTTAAAGAAAGAGACAACAATGGAGCAACATCTCTAATGTGTGCATCCTGCAAAGGTCATACAGATGTCATTTTACTATTGATTGAAAAGGGTGCAGATATTAATGAAAAAAACAACGCTGGCCTGACGTCTCTTATGTCGGCTTCACAACAAGGTCAAGCAGATAGCATTTTACTACTCGTTGAAAGGGGTGCAAATGTTAAGGATAAATCAAATGATGGCTCTACACCACTTTCTATAGCATCACAAAATGGACATAATGATGCAGTCTTAAAACTGATTGAAATGGGTGCCGAGGTCAATCATAAAACAGGTAATGGATCTACACCACTTATGATAGCTGCTAAAAATGGCCATGAACATACAGTTCGACTCCTTATTGAAAATGGGGCTAACGTTAATGAAAAAAATATTGATGGATGTACAACTCTAATGGTGGCAGCATACGATGGTAGAAATAAAATTGTTTCGTTGCTTATTAGACACGAAGGTGATGTTCATGAAAAGGCAAATGATGGTTTTACTCCACTTTTTTTGGCTTCACAAAATGGTCATTTGAATACCTTGAAACTGCTATTTGACGAGGGAGCGAAGATTGATATAAAAACAAATGACGGCAGAACACCTCTGATGTTTGCTTCACAGAATGGCCATTACGAAATTGTTGAATTCCTCATACAGAACGGGGCCGAAGTCAACGGCCAGGCTTTGGATGGATCAACAGCTCTAATGTGTGCATCACTGAATGGCAATAGTAGTATAGCAGACCTTCTCATTAAGATGAAAGCAGATGTCAATAAAACAGCACATTTTGGCATCACGGCCCTCATGTGTGCTTCACTGAATTGGAATTCAGACATCATTGCAAAAATTAGGAATGACAAAATACATCCCGAAATTCATCCTTTTACCAACTTAAAGCTAGCATATAGGGAAACGGTTTCTATTCTAATTCAAAATGGGGCTGAAGTAAATACTAAAGAACATTGCGGCTGGTCTGCTCTAATGTTCGCATTGCTAAGCAGGCACAGTGATTTCATTTCCCTCTTAAATGAATTAGTGAAAGGGCATAGGGAGTTATCTCAGGATAATATGAACTCTCACTTCGGTTCAGTCAAAGAAACAATTTTAGAACTTTTTGAAAATGATGCAGATGTAAATCTAAAAGACAAAGATGGTTGGACAGCTTTGATGATAGCTTCTGAATGCGGTGATGTAAATATTGTTGAGACTTTAATAAAATATAAAGCAATCGTTAATGACAGAAATAACATGGGCTGGTCTGCTCTTACAATAGCTTCACAATTTGGATTCAAAGATATTGTAATAAAGTTGATAGAAAATAATGTGAACATTGATGACCAAACTATTGAAGGGTGGACAAGTCTTATGATAGCCACATTAAATAACCATTCAGAAATCGCTGAAATTCTCGTTGAAAAGGGAGCAAATTGTAATGCTCAAAATGTGTATGGGTGGACAGCTTTGATGATAGCTGCAGAAAATGGACTTGAAAAAATTGTCTCTCTACTTGTTGAGAAAGGAGCTAATGTTAATTCAAAGAACAAATTTGCTTGGACTGCTCTAATGAAAGCGTCCCAAAAAGGACATCATAAAATTGTGGAAATACTTGCTGATAAAGGAGCGACCATTGACGATAGAAATATAAATGATATGACAGCTGTCATGATTGCTGCACAAAATGGACACGAGAAAGTTGTTGAGATACTCATTGATAAAGGAGCAAATGTAAATGAAACAAATACATTTGAATTATCAGCCCTGATTATAGCCTCATATTATGGTCATTGCAGCGTTGTTGAAAAGATTCTTAATGCAAATATTTCCAACAAGCAGACTCAAACCAACAAAACCAGGGCGTTGATCTGCGCGTTAAAAAACAAACATTCTCAAGTTGCCGAAATATTAATGAAAGCAGGAGGAAACGTCACTTTGGTCAACACATGGACGATGGGCCACGTCATTACAGCGTTAGACAATAAATCTATTGACTCTGGTGAACTCTGTACAAAACTGGAGGCAAGACATATCTTTATAAGAAATGAGGGCTACTGCAGATTTTTTTCCAAACTCTTACCTTTCATAAGAAAGTTAGTGTCTGCAGTTGGAGAAGATGATGAAATAACTGAGTACGATGATGTGTACAGCTTAATGCGTTTATTGTTTCAACAGTCGCAGTTTAATCGCATTGGTAATAATTTCAGGTAAAATGGTAGTATGTATGTATTTCTTTAATAATTTGGATTGGTTGATGTATCACTAATATTTAAAGGTCACATCCTCACTTATTTTAAAAAAAAATTTTTTTATTGTTATAATTCAAAAATATAACTGTTTTATTACATTTTTAGAAATGTGGTTTGAAATGATGTAAATTATTTCTATTTCTTATGATATTTCAGTACATCTGAAATGGCTCAAGGGAATCATGTAGTTATGAAGTAAGTAAACAAAATTTTATTATTGATTGTGCTTAATAATTAAAGGTCGGTTTTTGAATAGACAGTTAATACTCGTAAGTTCGTAGCCTGATTGTTGGTAGTTCAGTGAGAGGATCATTGCTTCTAAAATGTGTTATGTTGTTAGGTGGATTTTTTTTTTTTTTTTTTTTTTTTTTTTTGCAATCAAATATAAAACGCAAGCAACTGTTTTCCTGTTTATTAAAACAGATTGAAATTTGGTGTGAACAATAATAGCCTATTAGTTGAGTCTAATCGTAGGTGACTTTTTGCTTTTTGATAGAAACCTAGATTTAAATTAAATAATACTTTCAATTGAAACCGACATAATCCAGACGTTTGCATCAATGGAACTTACATTGTAAACCACCTGTAATTGAGTACGTATATGCGGTCTCAGGCGTAGCCATCTAGGTGCATACTTTTTCTTTCCGTTAAATTAGTACTAAAATTATGTTTCCAAGGCTCCTTTATAGAGCTTACAGTATAAACTAATAATAACAAATCAAACTTAAAATCATTTTTTGTATTACATAAAATTAATATATCAGCTACAACAATGTAAATAACTTAATGGCATGGCTTATTTGTCAATTTAACTATGAGCCTAAAACTGACTTTCGACTTACACCTTTTATTGCCAAATATTCTTGTTAAACACAGCATGCGTCATCAATTGCTTGCTGTGTTCCCTAAAAGTTAATACAAACTGTTAAGCGGAAAACAAAATGTTTAGATTTTTAATATATGAGATTAATTTAGCATTAATGTATCAACAATTTAAACTTTTTACTCGTCTCAATTATGTAAACAAAAATTGACACTATTTTTAGTCATAACGGAGTAGGCTCACTACCTAACAGACATTTCATTTGGATTTTTTTTTTAATTTCATTAAATTTGGAATCCTATAATATACAAAAATATTAAGTTTTTTTGTATCCACTTACCAATACTATTTTTTCAATTATTTGTGTATAAAAGTAAAAGCAAATAATATTTGTGATGTCCTTTGGTAATATGGGATAAACAATATTTTCTTTTCATTCAATGAGGTATTTTATTATTTTTTTAAAAATGTATGCATACAATATGATATGAGCTATATTTTACCTTGGCCACACGTGAGTGTTATATGTTTTAATTAATATTTTGGTACTTATTGGGGTTATCTGGTACATCTCTAGAGTTTATCTGTCGTAAGTGTGTCAGTTATATGGTCTTTCACATATTTTAAAAGATTAATACACCTGACTGCCGATGTTATCTTTAGATAGATTAGATTGCAGGTGATGCTATGAAATAAAAGGGTGCAAATGGTTCCAGATTTAAAATATGTATTTGTAATTCAGGATATAGATTTCTATACATGAAACATTTGACGAATGTTACAAACTTCCTAATTTTTGTTCCCTGATAAATTTAAACATTAAATTTAATAGGTGAACCCCTAAGCAGATTTTAATAATATTATTTGCTTGACTATTTCAGTTTTTTTTTAAATATCAAATCGGTTCAAAATCTTCAAGCAGACAATAGCCAAGTCAACAATCAACAAGTAGATAACTATGTTGGTGAGGGAACCATCAACACATATCATCATTAAAGACTTTGAGGTTTCACATTCGATTTCAAAGTAACACTGCAGAAGAATGGATCTTTGCCAAAACGTTCGCTGTTTTGTTACGTCCTGTCAGGCCAACCCTAACCCTGTTAACGTCTTCTCCACTTATTTATTTTGATCCAATGTTTCTTTGTTTTATGAGGCCATCATGGCGCGTGGTTGTTGAAAACAAAGTTCATTACGCCTTTTAGTTTGTTTCTTTTTTGTTAAACATTCAAATACAAGTTGTTACGTCGTTGTCTGGGTATTTGTTAAGGCTACACGGGTAAGTCAACTCAAGAAAAAAAAGCAACACCTTTGAAACGTTGATAATTTAATAACTCAAATTTCAAGGTTATTCTATACACAAACACTGCCGATCTCTCTCTAACTCTAATTAACTACTTTCATGCTGCATCACGTTCACTCTCTTACGTCATAATCTTTCATTCAGTGCACACCGCACCAAAAACAAGTATCGACATTGAAATGTCAGGGGAAAACCCCATTACTCTATATGTTTCCCTAACATTGTTCTTTTTAGGGATTTTTCATTTTTCTAGATCTTCTAACTTGAAGTTGCCGAGTTGTTTTAGCAAAAATATATAATTATTGTTTCTTTACTTTTAAAGACCCGGCAAGTTTTAGATTTCTACACTCTGTTGTATTGCTAATCACCCTTGTAAAATGTGGCTTTAATAGGAATATTTCACTCACCAGAGGCATCACTGGGGTTGGTGTCACCCGGGGCGGTAGATCATGGTGTCACCCCCTCATGATTTAATCCATAGAACTCCTCCGTGTTTTCCAGTGCCAAATAACGGGATTATATAGAATTTTATGGTCTGGTGTCACCCCCCTGATGGGGTCACCCGGGGCGGCCCTCCCCCTCCGCACCCCCAAACGACGCCAATGTCACTCACCCCGGGATAAGTCTATAATGTTATTTTAATAATAAACAATGAGTTAAGATTTTCAATTGTAAAAATGTTTCGATGTTGTTTTTGTTCCTTTTAATGATAATGAACTGAACAGATATGCTATCAATTGAACATTTTATTTAGTACTGCTAATTAAATGCCGAATAAATATATAGTTTAATTGATGTTTGGAATAACACTAACATTTAGCCATTTGTTGATATTTGTTTTTTTTATATGTATGTATTTAATTTTATAAGTATTTTATTACATAAAAGATTTTTTAACTTTAGCTGTGTAATTATTTTTCTATAGCGTGGTATTGTTGTGTTTATTGTATTTGACATATGTCAAGCCGCATCGATAATTGATGATTGCAATAGTCTTACTAAACAGAGAAATTTTATTAATATATTAGTTTTTATATTATGCATGTGTTGTATACTTTACGTATACAATTATAAGATTTTATATAATTAACCCAATTTCCCTTGGGAATTGCGTTTATCTATTTGAAATGTCAGTGCAAATGTTTCTAATTTTTGAGCTTGCACATGCAACTCCTCCTGTATCATACCAGGTAGTGTCTTTTGCAAATACTCCAAGAATGACCCAAAAGATTACTGGAAAGGTTAATGGTTTTCCCGGACAACCAAAAAAATCCTTTAAAAATTCAGTTTTTGGTCAATTTCTCACAAACCATAACATCTATATGGTTAAAGCAAACGCCAAACAATTGCTAATAATATTTAGAACAATGGTGGAGAAAAATCTCATTTTGTTCGACTCAAGTAATTATAGCAGCAATTTGTAGATTGTTCTGTTTATTTCCAAAATGATTGATTTGAAATTACTTTTAATGTTATCTAGAATGATTGTTAATGGGTTTTTACCGCTTTGTGAATGATTATGTTCGATTGTTGCAAGGTGAGCATTATATTGACACATTCTTGGTGTGATGTAGCATGAGGGGGATATGACGTCTTATTTGGTTTAGTTGTAGAATTACTGATTTGAATCGCCTTTTAATGTAATCTCGAATTAATTACCTTGAAAAAAACGGATATTCTTTGTTGGCAATTGCGTTTTAAAACTTCCTCGAGTTTTTAAAACTTTTATATTGTCTCCAGGCGTCTGCTTGATGCCTAGCTTGCTTGCCGCAAGAATTTTAGATCGATTTTTTAAAACTTTTTCCTAAATGCTAGCGAGCTGAAGCTTTGCAGAAAGACTCGTGCTGATGATAAAAATGATCCATCAAAATTTTAGATTGATCGAATGTACTGCTATTAAATAAATTAATTTTTTAGATCCTCTCTATATTTCTAAATGTTATTTGTGCTTGATTGTCGCTGTGTGAATTAAATTGAACAACAATTTTTATTTTTTGCCCGTCGTGCTGTGCTGTGCGTATTATATTGACGATAATTTTTAAAAATATATCCCTATCTGTTAATGTAAATGTTATTAATTGCTGAACCAGTCTCAAATTGCGCACTTTGTTAAACATGTTTTTATAACCCTTTTCCCGTGATCAAATTGAGCAGTAATTTAGCAGACTGCTCTAGTGGTTTTACAATAAATCTTTTGTATATGAGACAGAACTGATTTTTAGAATTTATGTGCAATGTGTATTATAATGAACAGTCTTTTACTTTTGCCTCGTATATATAGGATTTATAGTCAAAAACTAGTTTTTTACGGTTTTTTAAAAAATTATGACATGTTTTTTTCTTCATCACAACACTTTGAGTAGCAGAATAAATAAGCCGTGGACAGACTATTGGATGAAGTCCTCTAACTTTTCTTGTTACTTAAAAATCCTTGTATGCGTGGAAGAATTCCATTTCATCATCTTAAAAGTCTGTCTTGTTATATGAAACTGTCACACACAGTGCCAGTGACTCCACTGTTTTAAATTGTACTTGCCGACCCAAGTCGTAGCATACGTCGCTAATGATTTAGTGACGGGTGTAGACTTCCTGAAAAACACAGTTGACCAATAGGGGTGTGTTTGGGCAAACGAATGTGAGTGAATGAAAAGAAGGAACTCTGGAGAGAGCAACATACAATTGTCTGTGACTGAGAACAGGTTTTGGAAGATACAGACATCTTTTTGAAAGTTGGCTCTGTTAGCAAATTAAACCAGCCGGAATCGAAGAGAACAATGGAGAACAGACGAATGTAGATTACCAAAGCAACTGAGAACATGGGAGCGATGAGGTACACACTGCTACGGGTACACACAGTTGCGCATGCCTGGAGAGCGAAGGAGGGTGCCTAAGATATTCATTTTATGAAAGTGATTTTTGAGGAGAGTGTGTGACTACATTTCTGTCACTGAGTACAACGGAGAGCATGGAGTCATTATGCCAACGTCGAGAAACAAAGCCTACAGCCGTGTTGCGAAGTCATGTTCGAAAAGAAAGTTGTAAATAAAAGGGCACAAACACAAACATTTTAAAAAATTAAAGAATGTAATGTATTACCTGGGGCTTGAACCAACAAACTTCCGCGTGTTAGACGAATGTAATAACCACTACACTTCGAAATACAAGCTCTGAAATAACAAAGTAACTGACCTCGATTTAACGCATTTTTGGCATGGTCTTGATGTCCAGGAGGAGAATTTTATATATATACTAGCTAATTACCCGCGCCTTGCAGCGGTAAATTAGGATTTCAGTTAGCGTTGAGAACTCATAAACACCAATTCAAAACCTCTTTGATTTTAATCTGGATCATGATGGATATACTTATATTAACTTAAACCGTCTTGTCTTTATTTACTAAGATTTTATCAAATTAAATCAGGGATAAAATCTTTAGCATTGCCCGAAAAAAAATTGTTGCCCCGGCCCCAAAGAATTGGATAGTATGAGTTCAGTGCACAACAGTATTTTAATCAAGACTCTCACATGATTATATATAAAGTTTCGTCAAGGATCATTCACTTACATAGTAGCTATTTCTCAAACTAATATTTATATATAGCTCAAAAAAGCAAAATAATAGACCCTCTAAGCCAAGGGGTTGTCACCATACTCACGCTCTGCTGCGGAGTTTAGGAATTTAGTAAGCGTTGAAACCCGTTTAACACCAATTCAAAATACCACGTGATTTATTTCTGGATCATGATGGATATACTTGTTTCTCCATGTTTGTCAAGGCCGAGAAAAATCAAATAGGTACTAAAATGATATTACTGGCCCACGTGAAAATGTACACAGGATTTGCATATCTATTGAGGTCTGAGGATTTCAATCTAGGTCTTGATGGAGATACGTGACTATATTTATTTAATTTTTGTTTTAAATCTAAAGACAAAAAACCTTTAAATTTAAATGTTTACACTAAAAGTATTGTGGGTCCCGGCCCCAAAGGAACAGACGTTAGAAGTGAAGTACCTTATGGGATATATCGTTTTTTAAAAAAAATGCAAGTTTATTCAATAATTAATCCATTTACCCAATAGGCATATTTAAAATTACCTTTTATATAACTAATATTTAAAAATGGCATACGGGCCGCCAGGCTCTAATAGCTGGGTTACCCTGTGTTTCACGATTTAAAAATAGTAAACGGATTAAAAAAAAGAAATGTATTTCAATTTATTTATTAAAAACAAATAATTTTTTTTTAAAAAGTACATGTTATTTCTCTATCCCTTATAATAAAGCTTGTCGATAGACTATATTTTTGGTTTTTCCTTCTGGTGCAAAGATGAAAAGATTTTTTGGTGACCCAACTCTAGAACATGCCACATAAAGCTGTCCGTGGGCAAAGCATGATTCCTCAAGTACGATGCCTGCCACTTTTAAAGACTGTCCCTGTGCCTTGTTGATAGACATGGCAAATGCAAGCCTGATTGGAAATTGGAGGCGCTTGAACTCAAAAGGCATATCTGTCGGTATGAGGGGAATTCTTGGGATGAATACATCTTCGCCCTTGGCACAGCCTGTCAAAATTGTGGCTTCTATCACATGAGGTAAGAGATTCTTGACGCTCAGTCGTGTTCCATTGCATAGTTTAGGGGGATCTAAATTTCTCAGAAGTATGATAGGAGCTCCAATTTTAAGTTCCAAGTTGTGTGAAGGCATGCCAGGAAGCTCTAATGAATTCAAAAACTCTGTTGGATAGTAAACAGCTTGGGTAGGATCTGTAACCGTATCAATTGATTTGTAGGATTTTGAAATGCCTGGTAGAAAATTCTGAATTTGAGAATTGATGCTGTTGACACTTGAATTCTTTGGAGCCAGAATTGCCCTTTCGCACAACCACTCAGGATTTTTAAACTGGTCTTGGATGTTAGAAAAAACTGCAAGTTTCAACTCTTCAAGTGACTTTGCTACAGTGCAAAAACTTGATGGGAAAGAAACAGTTCCTGATGCTGGGTCTACCTGCCATTTTCCATCGCCAAGTTGAAGCAATTGATGTGCAAAATAGCCTGCTGCATTATCACCATGTAAATGGACTCTCATGTTGGTTTTCAGAGATATTGTCTTGACCTGTTTCCACAGAGTTGAAGCTTTGAGGAAGGCAGTCAACTCATCGCTTTGTGTTGACCTTGGAATGACAGGCAAAGTTTGTCGAAAATCTCCAGCTAATACCACAACTGTTCCTCCCATTAGTTTAGTGTTTCCTTTTAAATCCTGAAGAGTTTTGTCCAAGGCTTCAAGGGCTCTCTTGTGTGACATTGTACACTCATCCCAGACAATGAGAGAACACTGTTCTAGTACCTTGGCCTTTCCTGATCCTTTTGATATGTTGCAGGTTACATCATCAGAATGGTTCATGTTCAAAGGTAACTTAAAGGCAGAGTGAGCTGTTCTACCTCCTGCAAGCAATGTTGCTGCTATGCCCGAAGAAGCAACTGCTAGAGCAATACCTTTGTCTCGTCTGATTGTAGCCAAGAGTAAATTGATCACAAATGTTTTACCTGTACCACCTGGGGCATCCAGGAATATGATTCCACCTTTTT
>MUZC01001686.1:1225293-1246714 GCA_002072015.1 Radix auricularia
GGTCTTAAATACACTTCCACGATGGTAGCAGGTGAAAACATATTTAAAATATACCTTACTAGGAAACTGGGGTCCAAATATAGTTTTTAATGCACTCAATCAATCATCACTAATTCTCCAACTTCCCGTGTAGGTAGGAGCATAAAAATATGGGAAGACGTTGAATACCCTCTCAACACAAAAACAAAAATTTAAAATTCCAAATTATGTTGGGCTAAGGGCCCAAAAATTATTTCTCTTTATCTGTAAAAGTTGAAAATAACTTTTTATCCTTTGGGCCCAGTAAGTAGAACTTTAAACTTTGGGAAACTTTGATAATTTTTCGAGTACAAGCTCCCGACGAAAATTGGCAAAAAGTATGTTAGAATTTCCTATAATTGGGAACCGGGGTCCCAAATATATTTTTTATTATATTAAAAACCGACTTATCACCAATTCTCCAATTTTCCGTGTAGGTAGGAGCATGAAACTTTGGGTAATTGTTAACTATACCCTCTCACGACGAATGTTGGTGTAAAAGAATTTTGAAATACACACTCATGGGGGCCAGGGCCCCAAAAACTTTTTTTTTCTTATATAGGGTTTATAAAAAATTTAAATCACTTATTCTCTTATTTCTCAAGTAGGTAGAGTCATGAAACGTTGGGGAATTGATAATTACACTTTCACAATGGATGCAGGTTAAAAATTATTTAAAATATCTCTCACTGGGGGCATGGGGCCAAATGTGTTTTTTTTTCCTAATATAAACTATATAAAACTGAACATCAATAATTCTCCCTTTCGCCATGTAGGTAGAAGCAAGAAACTTTGGTAAGTTGTTCAGTACCATCTGCCGATGAAAGTTGGCGAAAGACAATGGTAAATTTCTACTCATAGGGGCCTGGGGGCCCAAATATATAATTTTTTTAATTTTAAAAACAGACTCATCATAAATTTCACAATTCATCGTTTAGGTAAAAACATAAAACTTTTGGAAGTTGTTGGGTACCCTTTCACGACGAAAATGGGCGTAAAATAATTTTTAAATGTACACAAACGTGTTTTTTCCATATATGTGCTATATAAAAATTGAAAATCACTCATTCTCCTATTTCCTGAATAGACTAAAGGCAAGAGAAAAAAAATTTTAAGCACTTCCACGAAGGTAGCAGGTGAATAATTTTTTTAAAACATCCCTTACTGTGGGCTGGGGGGGGGCTAAATGTAGTTTTTTTCCTTAATATTAACTATTTAAACAGTAAAAATTACTAATTCTCCCTTTCGCCATGTAGGTAGAAGCATAAAACTTTTGGAAGTTGTCGGGTACCCTCTCACGCCAAAAATTGACGTAATATAATAATGCCGGTCGATAGGCTATCAGACGCCGGTTGGCGTAAGTTAACAAGACACGAAAATTAAATATAATTATAATTTTTAAGTTTGAGAATTCACAAGAGAACATAGGAAATTGTAGCCCTGCGTCGTTTGATGTTGACATCAAAGCTTTTGAGATGTAACCGCAGTTTCGTTCACTCGTGGCAGAAGTCTGTTAACTTTTTTTTTACCGTTATCCCCCCCCCCCGAAACTGCTACTAGTGAGTTTTACAAACAGGACAAGTGTCTAAAAAGATCTGAATAGGATTTTATGATGATATTTTAAGTCAAAACGACACCGAATATACATTTGGGGGGGTGGGTGTGGGGAAGGGAATCTATTTGATACAATAATAAAAGTTTTATGTTTGCTATAGTTTTTCGATTGGTTTTTGGTCACACACCTCTGGCCATTCTAAATATAATAATAAATGTGTCCATTTAAAATTAGTCAAAAGTATTCACTAACTTTATTGAATGCATCAAATTTTCGACATCGCAGTTCGAGAGGAGCACAAAACAACTTTCTTCTGAACTCAGTTTTTAAGGCATTTATTTTAAATTTGACAGAAAGGATACTTGATACAGTCAAGTCATGTTGATTAAGATTATTGTCACTTTTGTCAATATAAATGAAAGTAGGTTGGATTTAGATGTCTTCGTATAGTACGTAAATGAGAAATCTACATAGATAACAAATTTAACAAATGCATTTTCTGTAAGGAACCGGTTCAATATTGGTTCCAAGTGTACACGTACACATGACGTATTTGAATATATCTAGTGGAGTGGAGTGGATGTTATATGTCCTAAATGAGTCTGCATTACCCCCATAAATTCCCTTTTGACCCCAGATGTTATTTTAAAAATGTATTATTTTAAAATAACTTTTTTTATATATAAACAAAGAAGTTACAAGTAATGATTTATAGTCAATGCTTAATTTGTATGCATTAAAATAAAATATAATCTAAGGATCTAAGGATCTAAGGATGTTAAAATATTTTTTTGAAGGCCGGTTAAAAAAGTTAAACGGTTTGAAAAAAACGGACCGTTTCAATTTGACACCTAAATATTAAAATTATAAAAGTTTATATTAACATTACTGTTAACCCAAAAGTAGCGGATTCTAGCAAATTTGCTATGACCACAATGATTGAGCATTACCCCCCAAGAGTTCCCTTTTTACCCCAAATGAGATAATTTATTGGTGACATTATATTTACCACTGTTGTTTGATACGTGAAATCCTGAAGAAGAAAGAATTGAAAAAAAAACAACAACAACAAACAAAAAAAAAATTGTGAGCTTCGGAGTTAAAAGTTATGATAATGTTGGATATTTTAATAATGCTATAGTATTTCAGTTCGTTACTTGCAAGAATTACTGTATTTTGCGACGCACAAGATGCCACCCTACTTTCCTGCACAAATGTGGGGTTCATACAGAATGGGCCATTTTCCTCTTCCAACGCATTCCCAATAATTTTTTAGAAAACATGAGATTTGAAATCAATGTGATAATTTTTAGAGATCAAATGCCTTTGATGTGCATATACTTAGAAGGGAAACTGTCATTAGAAGATCGAAATCAATTTGAGGAATTGTCTTGTATCTATATATTCTAGGTCTTTAAACAATGCAATGATTCTTGTAATATCAATAGTCACATTCGCGAGCTTAATCGCGAAGGTTAATCACATCAATGGTTTTTGCCATTACCGCTGCATTGCTTGTTTGCTGTCTTGCTGTGCCATGGCAACTAAAGATTTTTTTTTAATGTAATATATAAAACAAGCCGAATTCATACTTAATCTTATAGGGCTTTTAGCTGTGTAGGGGCTCATTAAGCTACCAAATAAGTACAGAGAAAATCATGTCAAAACGGGAAAAAAATGCAATGGTACCTGGTGAAATGGAAAAATTCTTGCCGGTCGTCTGATACGAAAAAGTTTGAGAATCACTAGCTTACAATTTATTTAATTTAATCTTTTACATAGCTTCACTCATGTTACGATAATACAATGTAGACCTACACTAAATAAATACTGAAATGACAAAAAAAAATGTTTTGAAACAGTCTTATTTTCAAATTGAAAATATATATATTTTTANGGGGGGGGGGGTAAAAAATCGGCCAAAATCGCGTGACGTCATTTATGGATGGCCCCTTTCTTAAATACACTTTAACGATGGCAGCAGGTGAAATAGTATTTAAAATATCCCTTGCTGGGCACCGGGGGCCTAAATGTAGTTTTTTTATGCACTTACTCACTCATCACTAATTTTCCAACTTCCCGCAGCAATTTTAAATCATTGCCATTCAACACCTCAGCGTCAACTAATATTTATTCCAATGATAACTTCATCCCGGAGGTCTTTCCATTAGCTCTAAGGATCACTTCTTGCATCATTTCAAGAGTTTAGAAATTAGCCAGCAACTTCATTTTAAATAAAATATTACTAGCTGAATTTTAAGGGATTTCAATCTATTGTACAGATTGAACCTCCATAAATATAATAACATGGTAGAAAAAAAAAAGTCAATTTTTTTTTAAATAATTAAATTTGACTTTTTTCTACCATGTTTGATTAACTGTCTTTAGTAAAAAAAAATAATAATAATAATTTTAAAAATTTAAAAAAAAGATGTATGACTTTTATTCGATAATTAGTATTCGTGATTAAAGATCAATTTAGATGTCGTGTGTTAATCATCTTTATTTTCGTAGAAGATTCCTGGAATTTCATTTTTATAAAAATAAGATTTTTCTTGTTGATTATTTTTATTATTTTATGCAGTGTTTACATTGGAGGAGTATCATTTGCCTTCACTTGACTCATTGTTTCAGTCAAATGAATGAATTGAATTTAAATGATCTGAAATATAACAAGCCGTTGAGTTTAATACTTTTAACAAAGTAATATACTTGCAAAAACTTATAACTAAATGTGATGGTCAAAGTGTGTCGTATGACTAATTCCAAACCCAAAAACTTTGTGATTGTTGTGATTATAGCTTACAGCTAGATGGATTATTTTATTGGGAACAGCGCTTCGATTAGAAAACCATTATAATTAAGAAATGTGTGAGTTTACTTTCTAATATCTTAGACATCTCTCTTTAAGGCAGGTTCTAGAAAAGTGCGAAAATCAATGTTTTCGGCCATGACAGTCATTAGCATGATTAATTTTTGCGTCAAAGAAGATTAAATGCATTTTGAAAATAAAATTGCGTTAAGAAACATATGAGATATTGTGTAGCTTTGTTTTAAACGTGACTGATGGATCTGAGCACTGATGTAATTGCAGGAAATTTAAAGCAGCTCAAGGCACATGTGCAAATAAGACAACAAAAATATTCTCGAAGAGAGTTGTAGAGATTTTAAATAACATTCAAGTAAAAAATATAATACGAAATAACTCAGTAGTTTGTTGAAATGTAAAGAGAATTTGACACTTTTAGATTAAACTCAAACTCTTGTAATTTCTCAGTCGTCAGTTCCCGAGAGTGCTTGAATCTCAAATGTAGCTCGTATTTTAAAAAGAAACTTTGCTCAACCATTGGACATTATTTTGCACAAGCCCAGTATTGTATTTTGCTTGCACTTCATCAAGAAGTGCTTGAAACTGTCGACATGATGTAACTCACAATTTGCTGACATTTTTGTGAGCAGTTGTTCCTGGCACTGAGAGTTTCAAAATGAAACTAAATAACTAAACTAAAAACATATTCTTATGACCTGAGATCTAATCTCTTAAAGGCCTTGGCTAATACTTGGGGAACATGTTTCATCTGCTGAGCAGTGCCATACAACATTGTCTTCACGGGGGACTCTTTTACCTCCCTTACCTCCCCGGCTATATCTAGCGCGGGACACGACGTCATTAAGTGTGTGACTGTCTCAGAGGCTTGGCTGCAATGACAGCAGTTCGAGTCCCTGTTGTGGTCTAGCCTATTAAAGTAAGAGTTGGTTGGGCAATGCTCAGTGTGCATTTGGGTCACTAAACTCTGGTCCCTTCGGTGTAGACCCCCCCTCCACTGGTCTGGTCTGCTCGGTCTTGACATGTTAGCTAATACCCCCTAGCCGTCGTATTATCTTCCCACTCCTGGTACCACTTTTCCCTGAAGTGGTCCATTAGCCAGGTCTTTGCCCCGAGATAGGTAACTGGGACTTTTGGTTGGGGTTGGGCTGCTCCAGCTTTTGCCAGGGAGTCTGCTTTGCAATTCGGTCATAGTGAAAGGTGCGGTAAAGACTTAAGCCTGTGGCCACCGCTTCTGGGCCTTCTCCCCATGTTTCCTGAGATGGTTTAGGGTACGGCTTTTACTGGTCTCTTTCTGCTTCAAGCTCACCTTTGCAAAATGCTTGTTCAAAACATCGGCACAATTCGTATCTGTGGATGCAGTGCCTGTGGTCGTTTGCAAAGGGCTCGGGTTTTTCGTTTTTCCCATACCAGAAAGAGAGTCAATCAACTGCCACACCTTTCTGCCATCTGCCAGGTTGAGTTTTCCGCAAGAACTAACCCATTCTTCCTTTTTAGCCTTGAGAGTCTCTTTCCGGACTTCGGCTGTCAGTTTATTATATTCGGAAAGTCAGGAAAAAGATAATAGACAACATGGCCACTCTTATTAAATCAGCATCGGACAGCAATTTTACATTATTTGCAAGGCATGGCAAAATTTGAAAGCTGTCCGTTTTTTGTGGTTTATTTTAGAAAGCTAATTGCAAAACTTAAGTTTCCAGTGATTATAATTCGTCAATTTGGGGGTATAGCTGTGGCGCGCTTGACTGTCGAGGCAATACAGCGTCACGGGTTCGAGCCTCGGAGCTAGCCACACAATCCCCTGCTCATTAGTGGTGGCTCTATGAAACTTTTGAACGCTACTTCACTAGCCAAATAAGCCATCATGGTGTTAAAATGGGTTATTATAATTTTCCTTCAATAAATACCCTCCGTTATCTTCATTAAGTTTAACAATTGAATACATTAACATCTCATGAAAAGACTAAAACAGTTATTAAAATTACAGAGTATAAATGTTTATGATTATTAATTAAGGAAGAATTATTTTAAAAGCGTGCCGTCTGACGAGGCTCTGTATTAGATTTTTTTAAAAAAGAATTATTCACTTTTTAATAAAACAGGTACCAGCAAAACTTAAGGCTCGTTTCTAAAAGAATTTCCAGAATTTCACTTCCTTGTAGAGATAACAGACTGTTAAGTTTGCTTTACACTGTAATGTTTTATGAACATGATAATAAATTTTCACTGTAAATGGTAAAAACATATATATATAAATATAACTAACTGAGAACGAAGTCAGTGTGCATGAGGTTTTTAACTTCCAATATGATACCAGCTTGTTTTAATAATCACCGATATCTGGAAATTTCCTACATAGGAGCAAAGAAAAGATTAATCCACACAAAAAGGTAAAATATGCTTAGTTTTAAATTGCATTGCATTCCTATTTGATATCATTGAACGATTGCTCTATAAATAGGTAATGAAGTGTATTTTCTCGAACATTCCGAATCGATATCCCAAGTAGTAAAAAAAATATATTGCTAACAAAAAAAATTATAAATGTTACATATGATTTACATGTCCCCAACCTTACCTGACAAATAGATTTTGCAAGTAAGCGGTTGCCTTTGTGTGTGACAAGAGAGGGAGAGAGAGAATGTGAGAAATGAGAGAGATTGCTATTTCTGTAATATCCTATGCTACCAGCAATGACATCTAACTATTATCATCCAACTAAGCTTCAATGTAAGGAATTAGAAATGTCAATATGACAACAAACGATGACTGGACAGTGCTTTTACTTGCATCGTATTATTGTAACCCAAAAATTATAAAATTGCTTCTAGAGAGTAGGCCTGTCAGACCCGGGTACCCGTTGCCATGTGATTACCCGGGTAGTAAAAATCGCCCGGGTACCCGTAATAATGTAGCTTCAATGTCTATATTAACGGAAGCAAAACTTCGGCTCCCATTCAGCTTTTTTTTTTTTTTTTAAATATATTTTTTTTATGTTTACATGCGGCTCCCAAACATTTTATCAAATGAAAATGTTTGTTTTAAATATTTGCTGTTAAGTACATTTAAGGATAAATATCTGTCAACGGGAAATAAAATACGGTCTTAACAAACGACACTATATTTTTATTTTTTATACATCTTTTTTCGCCCAACTATAATGCGTACAAAGTTGTCAGTACTTTAAGTTTATAAATTAAATAGTTACCAACAGTGTAAGATGGGTAAAACGTCGGCCGTGGGGAAGGACTGCATAGAGATGAAAGACGCCGTGTTTGTTTTTGTTTTTAAAAGACCCCTGCTTTGAAACTATGATTTGAAATATGCCGACATTGGTTAATTATTTTTCTTGATCTCCCCTCTCCCTCCCCTCCTATAACGCACACACTCCATTCGCTTGTGTTTATTGTGTTCGTTAACTCGCGTTGACCTAGAAAGTCTGATGTTAATAAGGCGTACAAGTTTGTCGGCTTTTAAAGTTAATAAATTAAACAGTCACTAACATTGTCAGAAAGGTAAGTCGTCGGCCTTGCGGAGGGACTACGTAGAGATGAAAGACGCCGTGTTGGGTTTTGCTAATAAAAACATCCATGCTTTGACACTGTTTGCTATGAAATACGCCGACATGGGTTTTGGATTGTTTTGAATTTGTTTATCTATCCCCTCTCCTCCCTCCATTCGATTGTGTTTTGTGTGATTGTTACCAAGTTGTGCCTTGCCCAAAAACTGATTTTAATAATACACCAAAATTTGTCAGTTGTGTTTTCTATAAATTAGTTAATTAGTTACTAACGGTGTAAGGTGGGTAAGGGGACATCCATAAATAACGTTTTGCACCTAGGGGAGGAGGGGTCACAAATTTGTGACGAAAGGGGGGGGGGTGTTTTAGAAATTTGACGTCACCTCAAAACATGCAACTTTAAATAGAAGTTCTACTTAAATATTTGATTGCTTACAATTTATTTAATGACATTTTACAAGGATATAGATTTCTACGCGTGTATCGATTTTAGAGCTCAACTTCACATTAAATACAAACTTAAGAGACAATAAAGTTATTTGACACATGCTCATTTTCAAAAAAAATGTACGGCAATTATGGATGCGGGTGCGCAAATCTTTGTGAGGTCATATTGGAGGGGAGGGGGGTCTAAGTTTGTGTGACTAAGGAGAGGGGGGAATCGGCAAAAATCGCGTGACGTCATTTATGGACGTGAGCCGTGTGGCTAACGAAGTGCATGGAGGGTGGCTAGGTAGCATTGTATAGCGGTCATGACGGGGAAATTTATGCGATGTTTTGAAAGGGTAACCTGGGTACCCGTTCGAAATTCGGACGGGTACTCGGGCAGCATTTCTTAACAAAATTGACAGCCCTGCTAGAGAGAGGTGCAGAGCCTAATAAAATGGGGATACATGTTTTCACACCCTTAATGATGGCATTTTGTAAAAAGGAAAATGAAAATTGATCGGAAAGTATTTCTGAAAATACTTTACAAAAATATGGGAATGAAAATAGAAATCAGACATGCCAGATGCAGGCTTTAAATAATGAACATAAAGAGGCCCAAAATGTCAATCATAAAGGCGATAATGGATTAACAGCTCTCAATGTAGCTTCTCTGTGCCGTTACAAAGAGGCGGTTTAAATTCTAATTGAAAATGGGGAAAACGTTAATGATAAATACAATAATGGGCTGACATCAATTATGGGTGCATCACTGCATGCTATGGTGGATTAAGGGGGTGAACCGGCTGTAGCCAGGGGCCCTCGACGGCTTGGGGGCCCCAAACTTTGATAGTAAAAGTGTACACATGTTTGCACAATTCCTTGAAAATATAATAAACTAGCAATTTATCCGCGCTTTCTCAAAGTTCTTGTGTACGTAGGAGCCTGAACGTTTGAAGCTAATATATTTAGTATATCCATCTTGATTCAGATTAAAATCAATAGGTATTTTGAATTGGTGTTACGAGTATTCACAACGCTAACTGAAATCCTAATTTCCGCAGCATAGCGCGGGTAAATTGCTAGTTTTTATATATAGCTCAGATAAGGAACAAACCGTTTTTGGGGCCCCGGCCCCCATGAGTGGGAAATTTAACTCTTTTTTTCCAGCATGTAATTAACAAATTTCCAAAGTTTTATGCTTCTACCTACACGGGAAATAGGAAAATTGGTACTTTTCAATTTTTATAGAGCCCAAATAATGAAACAAGTGTTTTTGGGCCCCGGCTGCCACATGAGCGAAAATTCTTTTTCGCCAATTTTTGTCGTTAGGGAGTAACCAACAATTTCCCAAAGTTTCATGCTTCTACCTACACGGGAAGTTGGAGAATTAGTGATGAATGAGTGAGTGAGTGAGTTAGTCAGGGCTTTCCCTTTTAATAGTAAAGATTAATAAATCTTATCAATAAACTGATCGCATTCGGGCGTGACAGAATTAATAATCGAAAAACTTTATTTGATTGGCTCACTAAGAGAAAATAATATAAAATAGGGTTTATATTTTTACAATTTCTCATTTTTTTGTAAGATCTACTGGTCATGTGGAAGAGTATAGGCTTGAGATGCAAGCGGTGTCGGGATCGATTCCCACAGGTGGACTTTTTTTTTCTTTTCACACACAATTGTAACATACCGGTGAACACTTCAAACAGCTATTTCTTCTTGTTCGTTTTTTCATAATTAATATTTAGTCACAATCTTATATTAGCTGCTAGCAATCATTTTATTTAAAGGGACGCTGACAGGATAGGGCCCCCGTTTGATTGCAGCCAGGGACCCCGTGCATTCTTAATCCGCCCCTGACTGCATGATCATAATGCGACAATCTTAATATTGATTGAAACATGAAGCTGGTGTAAATGATAAAAACAATGATGGATGGAAATCTTTTATGATAGCATCACAGAGTGGTCACAAGGAGACCGTGTTGCTACTAATTGACAAGGATCAGGTATAAATGATAAAAACAACGATGGGTCGACAGCATTTCTGATGGCATCATTGAATGGTCACAAAGATGTAGTTTATCATTTATTGAAAAAGTTGCAGATGTTAAAGAAGGAGACAACAATGGAACAACATCTCTTATGTTAGCATCCTTTAACGGTCATACAGATGTCATTTTACAATTAATTGAAATGGGTTCAAATGTTAATGATACAAAAAACGCTGGCCTGACTCGTAGAAAAGGGTGCAAATGTTAAAGATAAATCAAATGATGGCTCTACACCACTTTCTATAGCATCACAAAATGGACATTAAATGATGCAGTCTTAAAACCGATTAAATTGGGTACCGAGGTTAATCATAAAACAGATAATGGATCTACATCACTTATGATAGCTGCTAACAATTGCCATGAACATACAGTTCGACTCCTTAATGAAAATGGAGCAAAAGTTAATTTTAAAAATCCCGATTCATGGACAACTCTAATGGTGGCATCACGCGACGGTCGAAATAACATTGTTTTGTTGCTAATTAGACACGAAGGTGATGTTCATGAACAGGCAAATGATGGTTCTACTGCACTTTTTTGGCTTCACAAAATGGTCATTTGAATACCTAGAAACTGCTATTTGACGCGCAAGCGAAGATTGATATAAAAATAAATAAAGGCAGAACACGTGTGATGCATATCTAAATGCAAGTCAGATGGTATGTGGGAACCCAACTAATGTCCAACACGTTTTT
The DNA here is from genome assembly GCA_002072015.1 of Radix auricularia. Taxonomy (NCBI): domain Eukaryota; kingdom Metazoa; phylum Mollusca; class Gastropoda; family Lymnaeidae; genus Radix; species Radix auricularia. The sequence goes on from MUZC01001686.1 coordinate 1,236,394, forward strand.
TCAAAGAAATTACAAGTTATGAACGTAACACATATTTTTTTCTATCAATATTCTTTTCTTTCTTTTATGCTTCACCATTGCCATACAGTTATTCATCGTTCCACAAATGGACCTGTGACTTTCACCGCCCCTTGATCGCTTCAGCGCCATCAAGGGGCTGTAGCGCCCACTTTAGGAATCACTGCTTTAAATAATGTTCTATTTCTTATTTATTACAAAATGGAAAACTATTTCACAGAAGTTTTAGGATATTTTAAATTATACCCGAATCAAGTGAAAAGTAGCAGTATATATTATGTTACATACATTGTCTTGCAAATATTCTGGATAAAACTTTAAATTATTTTTTCCCATTCAAAGAGACTGACAATTAACGGAGAGCCTGCAAAAATAAAATTTAGAAATCCTAAAATATATTTTATTCATTCTATCTCTTGAGGTTTACTAAACTGGCAATCAGTCGAAAAAACTTTTGAATAATGCTTTATATTGAATTCAATTTACAATCTGTTTTAAAGTACAGAGGAATTACAGAATATGAAATTACAGTAGTTTCTAGAATATTTTAGATCATACCAGAATCAAGTAAATATTGATTAAAATTATGTTCAAAGTTTTACACAAAAAGGGGGATAATACTTCTGAAGCTTTTCCCAATAAAACAGACTATAAAATAACAGAGATCCTGCAGAGAAAAAAAAATAAAATAATCTAGAATGTTTTAGATAAATCATAAATAAAGTGACTGATTTTAAGTTCTTAGTCTCATGAACAATACTCAAAAAGTTTTTTTTTGTTTTTTTTTTTTAAATCGGTGAAATAATAAAGCGATCCAGAAAATAATTAATAATATACACGCTAGTACATTCTTAAATAAAGTCGTTAGTAAAATTATATTAATAATGCACAGTAAGAAAACCGGACTCACTACAAAGGTCACGGCTACGAACTTCGACTTATTTTTTTAATTGCTTTTTTAAAAAAAAAATATATATATATACCTATTGTTTACCAATTTCTCCATCACCAATCTGAAAATCCTATAAAATATTTTTTAAAATTTTAATTATTTGAATTATAATCAGCCATGTAATTGAATCCCAAATGTCTAGAAGCATTTGAAAAGAAACATATGTAATCGCACTTAAATTATTTAAATTATTTTTTTAATGCATGTAATACTTTATTCGGTCAATTTTAAAGGAAAAATAACGCTTAGTTAATCTACATTTTTATTGACCGTTATTTAAATCTTATATTAATAGAATGATGAACTATATTAATATTTTTAAAAATTTGCAGACTTTAAAATGTTACTACCAATCTTTGTTGGGCTCCATTCTTTAGATAGAGCAAGAGTCTCCAAACTACAGCCCGCTGGCCAGATGCGGCCCGCGAGGCCCTCTCATCCGGCCCCTGGAGACCTTTTAATCTCAGAAAAGAATATACTATTTTTACCTTTAGTTTACTACAAAACTAGGTGTTGTCGGCCCCCCAAACTGCTGTTTGACAGTTAATGCGGCTCTCCGGCAGAAAGGTTAGGAGATCCCTGAGATAGAGAAACGTAAAGCAAAAGAAAATGTAACCTTAATACAATGAGATGGTTCCTTTTCATATAAAGAGTGACCTTTCTGTAAGACTTAATAATACACAGTGGTTTATTATTATTATTATTTTATTTTAAATTTAAAAATTGTACCTGAAGGTAATTTTTTAAAACCTATCTGTCAAAGCTAAATCCCTTTAAAAAAGTCTAAATAGTTAATGATTCATCAGTTAATTTTTGTTTACTCGTATCATCAGGGGTGTATACTGACCACAGGGGAATACTTTGGAAATACCCATTTAAATCTCGGGGTAAATTCGGGGCAAGGCCAGAATACCCCGAATATAATCTGAACAAAGGTTTAATCTGGCCTGACACACCGGAGGGAAAAGCTTAATGCAGTTTCAGTTTTAGATCTAATACGCCATTAAGCAACGGGACTTACCTATAATCCCAACCAGGATTGAAACTTTGTAGTTATACTTTAAATTTTTAATCTTTAATATGGCCACTGTTAGTCATACGACAATGCTGCAAAAATGAGGGTGGAAGTAAAACGATCCTTTGTTAGAAGTGCTGTGTTGCTCATTATGTGCCATGCATGCACAGTTCATTCCCTTAATTAGGTTGGGAAAAGAGAAGCAGAAGGTTGTTCTGCTGTAGCCCACATTTTTTTCCTTCTGCAAAATGTTTATATCTGGCTTAATGCATCTACTTTATCATTGGGACATATTTCAAAAACATCTGAAAGGGTTAACTTGCCTGACGTAAAATGGTCAGTTCGATATTATGCTGTGAGGTCTGTTAATAAATCGTACTATGAGAATATTGCAGCACTGGAAGAATTGTCAACTGACGAAAATCGACTGCGTGACAGTCAATTTGAAACAGAAGGAATATGAAAGGAACTTTAAACAACTGGAAGTCGCTATTTTACTTGAAATTTGGGACACAGCTTTAGAAAGATTTCAGAACAAAAATGTATCCTTACAACTTTGAATTCAGCTATGCATTTGTTGACATCACTCCTTGAGTTTGTTAAAATACAGCGTTCTGAATTTGATTCCTTTGAAGAATAGGAAAGGAAAAGTCCGTGAAGAAAGAGTATAAACAATCTTCAATAGGTTCTAAAAAGTGGAAGTGCCAGTTTGATGAAGGGTCATAAGCTTAAACAATATTTCCCCGAGACAAAAGTTCAAAGCTGAGGTATTCCTGGTAATCATTGACAAACTTTCTTCAGCATCCCAATATTGTTTAGACGCATATAAAGATATATATGAGAAATTAGGCTTTCTAACAAAACCCAAGTTAGATCAGCAGTGACGCCATCCGATGAGCAGCAGCCAAGTGATTGGAAGAATATGCAAGTGATTTTAAAGACTGCTTTTCTTCAGAATTAGTCCAATTTTCAGAACTCTTCAAAAAAGTTATAGTCCAGCCCCAGGTTGAGAGTCAGGAACAGGAAGTAGCAAAATGCGAAACTCAAAGCACATGCCCGGAACTAAAAATGTTGCTTTTTTGAATGAGCAAAATGTTACTCAGTCCTTTCCAAATGTACACATCGCACTTAGCATCTATTTCTCAATGAACATATCAAACTGCAGCGGAGAGTGGTAATTTTCAAAGTTGATAAGAATAGAAAAATGAAGTTAGAAGATGCATGGGACAAACAAGACTAAGTATGCTCTCTCTCTCTCTCTCTCTCTCTCTCTCTCTCTCTCTCTCTCTCTCTCTCTCTCTCTCTCACACACACACACACACACACTCTCTCTCTCTATTTCTCTTTTTCTTTCTCTCTCCTCTCTCTCTCTGTTTCTCTCTCGCTATTTCTCTCTCTCTCTTTCTCTCTCTCCTCTCTCTCTCTCTCTCTCTGTCTCTGTCTCGCTCTCTTTCTCTCTCCATCCTCTCTATCTCTAACATTGAAAAGGAACTTTTAAGTTAACTTAGTTTTACTGACCGACTTGATTGATAACTCCGCCTTAAAGTTACTAGCAATAATTTAATTTAAGTTTGAATTGCAGCCAGGGGGTGGGGGGGCTTTTTAAAAATCCTTTAATTAAATCACTGACATAGAGGCGTAGCTATGGGAGAGGGAGGAGGTGAAAATTTTTGAAATTCCCCGGGTCCCCATAGTGGGGGCAAATTAGTGTCAGAATTATTGTTATACTTTAAAAATTACGCTGCTTACATTTTGGTGGGGCCCCAAAGAGGTTAAGCGTCCCGGGCCCCCAAATCCCTTAAGATTCTTAGCTACGCTACTGCGCTGACAAAATGTGTAAAATAAATAACTATCGTTAGCTTAAAGGCTTGGCTTTTCCTAAAATTATCTTTTTTTTCTTTAGTATTTAAAACCCATCGCTTACATATTGATGTTTTGTAATGAGAAAGAGAGCAAGGGCAAGAAAGAGAAAATAACGGCTACTGAGAAAATGAGGATAATTGAAGTTGCGCGCAAATTTTCAAGGAGAAAATAATTGCTATAAAGTATTAACGTACTTTATTAAATTTTAAAGGAAATAATATTGTAAATCTTATTTTCAGAATTTACATTGGTCATTGGTATTACCTATCAGAAACAACTTAGCTGACAAAGAAAACAAGAAATAAAACTCGTACCTAGAGCTCATAAAGGAAATGGGAAACGTTAACAATTCTTCTCTTACAGACACAGATATTTTGAATATAATCGATTCTGAATTTTTTAACAATAAGGACAAAAACGTCCTTAGTCTTATTGCCCAGATGAATAATGTCAACGAAATTTCATGTGATGGCTTTACTGCGCTAATGCTCGCTTCCAAATATTGTCACAGACAGTCCATCAAAAAGCTTCTCGAGAGAGGTGCGAATATAGATAAGAAAGGCAAGGGTGGCTTCACTGCGCTAATGATAGCCTCTTTAAATTTGACAACTCTTCCAAACAGTGGAGAGAAAAGAAAATTCTCTATCAAAGAGATTAAAAATATTATCTCACTGCTAATTGCCAAGGGGGCAAATGTTAACCAAAAAGACAATGACGGTAGGACAAGTCTTATGTTAGCTTCTCATCATGGCTGCACAGAGATCGCTGAACTACTAATTAATAATGGTGCATTGGTTGATGACAAAAATAATGATAAAGATACATCTCTTATAATAGCATGCCAAAATGGACATATACAGACTGTCAAACTACTAGTACAAAGTGGGTCAAATGTTAATGACACAAACAGTGATGGCTGCACAGCTCTTATGATTGCATCAAATCATGGACACAAGGAGATTTGTGAACTTCTCATTGAAAAGGGTTCAAACGTCAATCATAAATCTAAAGAATGTCAAACATCTTTAATGTTATCTTCGGAGCTTGGCCATCAAGAAATCTGTGAACTTTTAATTAAGAATGACGCTGATGTCAATGGGGCTAATAACAATGGTTGAACATCTATAATGTTTGCTGCACAGAATGGACACAAAGAGGTAGTTAAATTGCTGATTAAAAATTGTGTTGCTGTCAATTGTAAAACAAATGTTGGTTGGACTTCATTGATGGCATCGTCACAGAATGGCCATAAAGATATTGCTTTACTATTGATAAACAAAGGTGCAAATGTTAATGATAATTATAATAACGGCTGGACATCCCTTATGTCAGCGTCACAGAATGGCCATAAAGATATTGTCTTATTATTGATACAGAATGATGCAAATGTTAATGATAATTATAATAATGGCTGGACATCCCTTATGTCAGCGTCACAGAATGGCCATAAAGATATTGTCTTATTATTGATACAGAAGGGTGCAAATGTTAATGATCATTTTTATAATGGCTGGACATCCTTGATGTCAGCGTCAAATTCAGGAGATAGAGATATTGTTTCGCTTCTTATTGAACACGGTTCTAATGTTAATTATAAAACAATTTACGGTGATACAGCAATACACATAGCATCTCAAAGTGGCCATACTGAGACTGTTCAAATACTGATAAATAACAAAGCTGAAATAAATGAAGCAACTAATGAAGGAAGAAGTGCTTTGATGTTAGCATCACTTCAAGGCCATTGTGAGACTGTTATGTTAAACACGGAGCCGACGTGCAGGCTAAGGCTGCTGATGGTACTACAGCTCTCATGCTCGCGTCAATTAATGGCAACAATACGGTAGTGGAGATCCTCATTGAAAATGGAGCTAATATAAATGAGAGGTCAAAGGTTGGTATCACGGCCTTAATGTGTGCGTCATTGAATTGGAATTCAGATATCGTTGAAAAATTGCGTGAAAAAAAAACAAGTGAAGGGGTTTGCTCTAATAAAAATTTCTCATTTAAAGAAACTGTTTCTATATTAATTAAATATGGGGCCGCGGTAAATGCACAAGACAATAACGGCTTGACTGCTCTCACTTTTGCTTCGCTAAGTTGTAATAGTGATTTGTTTTCCTTCATAAAAGAATCTGGTACAGAAATCGTCGATAAACAAGAAGTGAAAGAAACAATTTTAGAACTACTTAAGAATGATGCAAATGTAAATCTAAAAGATAACGATGGTTGGACGGCTTTGATGACAGCCTCAGAGTACGGTAATTTAAGTATAGTTGAGGTGTTAATGAAATATAAAGTAATCGTTAATGACAGAAATAACATGGGTTGGTCTGCTCTTACAATAGCTTCACAATTTGGATTCAAAGATATTGTATTAAAGTTGATTGAAAATAAGGTGAACATTGATGACCAAACTATTGAAGGGTGGACAAGTCTAATGATAGCCACATTAAATAACCATTCAGAAATCGCTGAAATTCTCGTTGAAAACAGAGCTAATCCTGAAGTTACAAATGCCTATGGGTGGACAGCTTTGATGATAGCTGCAGAAAATGGACTTGAAAAAATTGTCTCTCTACTTATTAAGAAGGGAGCTAATGTTAATACAAAAAACAAATATGCTTGGACTGTCCTAATGAAAGCATCCCAAAAAGGACATCATAAAATTGTGGAAATACTTGCTGATAACAGAGCGACCATTGACGATAGAAATATAAATGATATGACAGCTGTCATGATTGCTTCACAAAATGGACACGAGAAAGTTACTGAAATACTCATTGATAAAGGAGCAAATGTCAATGAAACAAATACATTTGGATTATCCGCTCTGATTTTTGCGTCATATTATGGTCACTGCAGCGTTGTAGAGAAAATTTTAAATTCAAAGGGGGACAACAAACAAACTCAAAAAATAAAAGCAGCTGCTTGGTTGTGTGCTCTAAAGGGCAAACAATCTAAGATTGTTGAAATGCTAACATCAAGTAATATAAATTCAAATTTGATCATGAAATATGAGATAAGTCCTCTAATTACAGTTTTAGAAAATAAACAAATAGATACCAGTGAACTACGTGCTAAGCTAGAGACACGACACATGTTACTCAGAAATGAATCGCACTGCAAATATCTTTCGACATTCTTGCAATATGTGAGTAAAATCTCATCACCCTTTGTAGATAACGAAGATATCTTTGCTGATGGTGATACCGACGATCATGGCTGTTTAAGTTCAACGATAAACGCAAAAGACGATGCAAGGTAATGTAAGGTTGTTATGTTAAACGGTATACACATTTTATTTAAAAATACATTAACGTGATAGTATCCCTTTCAATTTAACAGTATGATTTATTACCAATATTCTCTGGAATATATAAGTTTTTCAAACAAACAAACAAAATTAATATTTAAAAAATTAAACTGTTAGTTAACTTATTTAGATATTAATTTGTCTAAATTATTTCACTGTTTGCTTGTAACGATTTTTGCAAACGGTTGTTTTTCTAGTACAGTGTGAAGAAAAATAATTCTGTCATTACACATGCTTCGTAAGTCTAAATGTAATTATGGCTTTTGTATTAAAACAAAAAAAACACGTTTTGTTGCAGGATTGTTGTTCATGTAACTGGAAAATTGAACATTGAAGGCCCAGCTATCGTGAACATAGGATATGCAGAGTTTGTTGGAATCCGTTAAGATTATTTTTAGAAACTTATCTTTAAGGTAAAGGGCCGAACCACAATAATACATGTTACAGTTGTACCATTTATTTTCAATAGTTCTTTCTGCCTTCAGAAAGTTTGGGGTCAAAGAAACATATTTTTTTAAAATTCATTCTTTCTTATAAACGTTAAGCCCACGTTTAGCCCATAATACGACAAATGTATCCGTTAATTAGAGTTTATAATCATACATTGTCTCATAATCAAATTTTGAGTGCAAAAAATCTTTATCTTATCTTATATGTTACAGACGCTCCTTCTGTACAGAAGATTATTGCGTCCTACGTATTTCTATGGTTTGTGTTTAGTCCTGTATTCTTACTAGAGTTTTAAATGATGATAAAGTGTTGGCTTTCCTGGTTTCTTCAGGCAACCCAAACCTCGCCCGAATACCGGGCGGAAAGAAAGAAAACTTGTATGTGTTTGCTCTTGCATATGGAGTATGAAAGGTGTTTTTTTTATCTTTATGTCTATCAGAGGGTTGTATTAAGTTATCTTTGTGTTGTATTTCTAAATTAGATTTAATTGCCTTATGTATAATTACTAATTTACTCTTGGTTCTTCTATCCACTAGTGTTTCAAGGTTTAATGATTTAACTAATGTAACTTGTACATTATCCACCTGGTTAAGATTAAACATGCTACTGCTTGACATAGTGAGCCCGACAAACTTGGGTAGCTATCAAATACATTATTTTTTAAACTTTGGTTTTAAGTTTGGAAAAGATTAGAGAAAATGATGACCAGCTTCCGTTACAACTACAATCTTTAGCCGATCATAAGGTAAAATTATGTTCATCAGGGTTTTGGGTCTAGTACTACCTAATTTTGTCACTCTAAACATTATCTGTATATATATATANTATAAGGGCTGTGAAAATTAACGATTAATTTTTCTATTAATCGGTAACATTTATTTATCGATTAAAACTATTTTAATTGATAAAATGACGATCAAAATTAAAGAAAATATTTTCCAAAATTTTCTGGATTTATTAATAAATAATAAGACTAATTATTAATAATTAATAATAGTGTTTTTTTACGTACAAACTTCGCCATTAAAAAAAAAGATTTTAAAAATGTAAACTTTAAAATAAGCAGTTTTTATAAGGAATATGATTTTTTAAAAATTGTTTTTACTAAATTAACAATAACAAAAATTAAATTCATTGACATTAAAATGAACTAGATTCTACTTATATTTAAATATATCTCCTAAAAAAATATATTTTAAAACAATTAAATACTTAGATTATGGGCATTTTATGATGACGTCATACATCTTATTTTCAGCATTAATAAAAAAAATTATAGATTAATTATTCGGTAATTGTTCAAAAGTTAACGATTAAATTTATATTAATCAATAACAACCCTAATATATATATATATATCAATATATATATATAAGTGTAATATATTATCATTTTTTGATGTTTAACATTTATTTAATAGCCGAGGTTAAGAAGGACTTGTGCAATTATTTCCTCTACCCTCAAAAATCTTTAAAAAATAAGCAATTTTCCAAAAGGTAAACAGCACAGATTTCAAAGTGGAGAAATTGTCAGAAATGCATGTATCAAAATGTGAAACTTACAGTGTACAGTCATTACATTTTTTGTTTTGTACAGACACATGCATTTTGTAACGATGCCATAATTTGTTAAGATGAATTATTTGCTTTTGCTGCATGCGTCAAAACTTCTTTAGCTACAAATAGACAAGCCCTCCCTACCCCCGACCAACCTAATGACACATTAATATAAGACGTTGAATCGTTAACTAAACCCTTAACATGCTATTAAGTTATACCTTTGACCACCCCAAAAACCTGACTATTTATACGACTTATTAGCTGCCATAGACATTAGGCTTCGGAAATTACCGATTAATTTCTCCATTATCGGTAAAAAAAAATTTTATCGATTAAAATTATTTTAATCGATAAATAATAAGATAAAATAGCAATTAAAATTAAAGAAAATGTTTCAATTTTTTTTCGATTTATTAATAAATGATTATTTATTAATAATTAATAATACTTTGTTCTTTGGTTTTTTACATACAAACTTCTCCATCTAAAGGAAACAAGACAAAGGTGAAAATTTTAAGTAATCTGTTTTATAAGGACAATGATATAAAAAACACATTGTTGCTAACCAATTAACAATAACAAAATTTAAATTCATTGACATTATATTGAACTTTTTATATTTATATATATCTCTTACAATATTATAATTTTATAATTAAAGTAAATACATAGCTATGGGCTTTTTAAAAAAAATGTCACAAAAGGTCACAAAATGTGAAGGAAGACAACATAGTGAAAAAAGTGATTATGAGGTCTTAGAACAAAAATCATGACTTTTGAACCACTTGGGATAAAAAGATGATCTTTATGTTTTTGTTTATCATAAAACAAATTCTATACAGCTGTATTACTTTTATAATTACTAAGTGGTCTTAAATTTTCATCCAAGTGCCTAGACTATAAGAGGTTATTGAACTTATTTTTTATTGCTGTCCTGACAATAACTAAATTTTAAAAAATCAATTGCCTGTTTTTATTACTTCCCTTGAAATTTTCAATTTAATGACGTCATACATCTTTATTTTAAGCTTTAACAAAATTATCGATTAATTAATCGATATTTTTTTAAAAGTTAACGATTAATTTTAACAGCCATAATATATATATATATATAAGACGCATTTGTTGTGTCTGTCTGTCTGTCTGTC
>MUZC01001687.1:1160-21612 GCA_002072015.1 Radix auricularia
GATCTAGTAGAGCTATTGGAGCTAGAAAAACTAGTGGAGCTAGTAAAGCTAGTGGACCTAGTGGAGCTAGTGGAGCCAGTGGAGATAGTAGAGCTAGTGGAGCTAGTGGAGCTATTGGAGCTAGTGAAGCTATTTGAGCTAGTAGAGCTAGTGGAGCTAGTGGAGCTAGAAGAGCTAGTGGAGCTAGTAGAGCTAGTGGAGCTAGAAGAGCTAGTTAAGCTAGTAGAGCTTTTGGAGTTAGAGGAGCTATTGGAGCTAGTAGAGCTAGTGGAGCTATTGGAGCTAGTAGAGCTAGTTGATCTAGTAGAGCTATTGGAGCTAGAAAAACTAGTGGAGCTATTAGAGCTAGTGGAGTTAGTAGAGCTAGTGGAGCTAGTGGAGCTAGTGGCGCTCGTGGAGCTAGTAGAGCTGGTGGAGCTCGTAGCGCTAAAGGAGCTAGTGGAGATAGAAGAGATAGTGGAGCTAGAGGAGCTAGTAGAGCTAGTGGAGCTAGTAGAGCTAGTGGAGCTAGTTGAGCTTTTGGAGCTAGAGGAGCTATTGTAGCTAGCAGAGCTATTGGAGCTATTGGAGCTAGTAGAGCTAGTGGATCTAGTAAATCTACTGGAGCTAGTAGAGCTAGTGGAGCTTTTGGAGCTAGTAGAGCTAGTTGATCTAGTAGAGCTATTGGAGCTAGAAAAACTAGTGGGGCTAGTAAAGCTAGGGGAGCTAGTGGAGCTATAGGAGCTAGTAAAGCCAGTAAACCTGGTGGAGCTATTGGAGCTATTGGAGCTTGTAGAGCTAGTGGATCTAGTAGAGCTATTTGAGCTAGTAGAGCTTATGGAGCTAGTGCAGCTATTTGAGTTAATGGAGCTAGTAGAGTTAGTGGAGCTAGTAGAGCTAGTAGAGCTAGTAGAGCTAGTGGAGCTAGAAGAGCTAGTGGAGCTAGTGGAGCTAGAAGAGCTAGTGGAGATAGTATAGCTAGTGGAGCTACTGGAGCTAGTGGAGCTAGTAGAGCTATTGGAGCTAGTGGAGCTATTGGAGCTAGTTGAGCTAGTGGAGCTAGTAGAGCTAGTGGAGCTATTAAAGCTAGTAGAGCTAGTGGAGCTAGTGGAGCTAGTGGAGCTAGTGGAGCTAGAAGAGCTAGTAAAGCTGGTGGAGCTATTTTAGCTAGCAGAGCTATCGTGGCTATTGGAGCTAGTAGAGCTAGTTGATCTAGTAGAGCTAGAAACTGAAACTTCCTCTTCTGTCGTGGAGCTATTGGAGCTAGAATAACTATTGGAGCTAGTAAACCTAGTGGAGCTAGTGGAGTTAGTAGAGCTAGTGGAGCTAGTGGAGCTAGTGGAGCTATTGGTGCTAGTAGAGCTAGTGGATCTAGTGGAGCGAGAAGAGCTTGTGGAGCTAGTAGAGCTAGTGGAGCTAGTAGAGCTAGTGGAGCTAGTAGAGCTAGTAGAGCTAGTGGAGCTATAAGAGCGATTGGAGCTAGTAGAGCTAGTGGAGCTAGAAGAGCTAGTGGAGCTATTAGAGCTAGTAGAGCTAGTGGAGCTATAAGAGCTATTGGAGCTAGTAGAGCTAGTGGAGCTAATAAATCTAGTAGAGCTAGCGGAGCTTGTGGAGCTAGAAGAGCTATTGGAGCTAGTAGAGCTAGTGGATCTAGTATAGCTATTGGCGCTAGCAGAGCTATTGGAGCTAGTAGAGCTAGTGGAGCTAGTGGATCTAGTGGAGTTTTTTTTGAGCTAGTAGAGCTAGTTGATTTAGTAGAGCTATTGGAGCTAGAAAAACTAGTTGAGCTAGTAAAGCTAGTGGACCTAGTGGAGCTAGTGGAGCTAGTGGAGATAGTAGAGCTAGTAGAGCTAGTGGAGCTAGTGGAGCTAGAAGAGCTGGTGGAGCTAGAAGAGCTAGTGGAGCTAGTAGAGCTAGTGGAGCTAGTAGAGCTAAAGGAGCTAGTGGAGATAGAAGAGATAGTGGAGCTAGTGGAGCTAGTGGAGCTCGTGGAGCTATTTGAGCTAGTAGAGCTAGTGGATCTATTAGACTTAGCGGATCTTATAGAGCGACTGGAGCTAGTAGAGCTAGTGGAGCTAGAAGAGCTAGTGGAGCTAGTAGAGCTAGTAGAGCTAGTGGAGCTATAAAAGCTAGTGGAGCTAATGGAGCTAGAAGAGCTAGTGGAGCTAGTAGAGCTAGTGGAGCTATTGGAGATAGAAGTGCTAGTGGAGCTAGTAGAGCTAGTGGAGCTAGTGGAGCTATTGGAGCTAATGGAGCTAGTGGAGCTATTGTAGCTAGTAGAGCTAGTTGAGCTAGTAAAGCTAGTAGAGCTTGTGGAGCTAAAAGAGCTAGTGGAGCTAGTGGAGCTTTTGGAGCTAGTAGAGCTAGTTGATCTAGTAGAGCTATTGGAGCTAGAAAAACTAGTTGAGCTAGAAGAGCTTGTGGAGCTAGTAGAGCTTGTAGAGCTAGTGGAGCTAGTAGAGCTAGTGGAGCTATTGGAGCTAGAAGAGCTAGTGGAGCTAGTGGAGCTATTGGAGCTATTGGAGCTAGTGGAGCTATTGGAGCTAGTAGAGCTCTTGGAGCTAGTAGAGCTATTACAACTAATGGAGGTAGTGGAGTTATTGGAGCTAGTAGATCTGGTGGAGCTAGTTGAGCTAGTAAGCTAGTGGAGATAGTGGAGCTATTGGAGCTAGTAGAGCTAGTGGAGCTAAAGAGCTAGTGGAGCTAGTAGAGCTAGTGGAGCTAGAAGAGCTTGTGGAGCTAGTGGAGCTAGTAGAGCTAGTAGAGCTAGTGGAGCTAGTAGAGCAAGTTGAGCTAATAGAGCTAGTGGAGCTATTTGAGCTTTTGGAGCTAGTGGAGCTATTGGAGCTAGTAGAGTTTGGAGCTAGTAGAGCTAGTATAGCTATTGGAGCTAGGAGAGCTAGTGGAGCTAATAGAGCTAGTAAATATATTTGAGCTATAAGAGCTAGTGGAGCTAGTAGAGCTAGTGGAGATAGTGGAGCTATTGGTGCTAGTAGAGCTGGTGGAGATAGTGCAGCTATTAGAACTAGAAAAACTAGTGGAGCTAGTAGAGCTATTGGAGCTAGTGGAGCCAGTGGAGCTAGTAGAGCTAGTGGAGCTATTGGAGTTAGTTGAGCTATTGGAGCTAGTAGAGCTAGTGGAGCTAGTGGAGCTAGAAGAGCTAGTGGAGCTAGTAGAGCTAGTTGAGCTAGATGAGCAAGTAGAGCTAGAAGAGCTAGTGGAGCCAGTAGAGCTAGTGGAGCTTTTGGAGCTAGTGGAGCTATTGGTGCTAGTAGAGCTATTGGAGCTAGTGGGGCTATTGGAGCTAGTCGAGCTAGTGGAGCTAGTAGAGCTATTGGAGCTAGTAGTGCTAGTGGAGCTATTGGATCAAGTAGAACTATTGTAGCTAGTAGATCTAGTGAAGCTAGAAGAGCTAATGGAGCTAGTAGAGCTAGTGGAGCTAGTAGAGCTAGTGGAGCTAATGGAGCTAGAAAAGCTAGTGGAGCTAGTAGAGCTAGTGGAGCTATTGGAGCTAGTAGAGCAAGTAGAGCTACTAGAGCTAGTAGAGCTAGTGGAGCTAGTGGAGCTATTGGAGCTAGTAGATCTAGTATAGCTATTGGAGCTAGTAAAGCTTGTGGAGCTAGTAGGTAGAGCTAGTGGAGCTAGTAAAGCTATTGGAGCTAGTAAAGCTAGTGGAGCTATTGGAGCTAGTGGAGCTACTGGAGCTAGTAGTGCTTGTGGAGCTAGTAGATCTAGTGGAGCTTGTAGAGTTAGTGCATCTAGTATAGCTATTGGAGCTAGTAGAGCTCTAGTGGAGCTAGTGGAGCTATTGGAGCTAGTGGAGCTAGTAGAGCTAGAAGAGCTAGTAGAGCTAGTGGAGCTTTTGGAGCTATTAGAGCTAAATGATCTAGTAGAGCTATTTGAGCTAGAAAAACTAGTGGAGCTAGTAAAGCTAGTGGAGCTTTTGGAGCTAGTGGAGCTATTGGAGCTAGTAGAGCTACTGCAGCTAGTGGGGCTATTGGAGCTAGTCGAGCTAGTGGAGCTAGTAGAGCTATTGGAGCTAGTAGAGCTAGTGGAGCTAGTAGATCTAGTAGAGCTATTGGAGCTAGTAAAGCTAGTAGATCTAGTAGAGCTATTGGAGCTAGTAGATCTAGTGAAGCTAGAAGAGCTAATGGAGCTAGTGGAGCTAGTAGAGCTAGTGGAGCTAATGAAGCTAGAAGAGCTAATGGAGCTAGTAGAGCTAGTGTAGCTAGTGGAGCTAGTGGAGCTATTGGAGCTAGTAGAGCAAGTAGAGCTATTGGAGCTAGTAGAGCTAGTGGAGCTAGTGGAGCTATTGGAGTTAGTAGATCTAGTAGATCTATTGGAGCTAGTAAAGCTAGTGGAGCTATTGGAGCTAGTAGATCTAGTAGAGCTATTGGAGCTAGTAAAGCTAGTGGAGCTAGTAGAGCTACTGGAGCTAGTGGAGCTAGAAGAGCTATTGGAGCTAGTGGAGCTAGTGGAGCTATTGGAGCTAGTGGAGCTACAGGAGCTAGTAGTGCTAATGGAGCTAGTAGATTTAGTGGAGCTTGTGGAGCTAGAAGAGCTAGTGGAGCTTGTAGAGTTAGTGCATCTAGTATAGCTATTGGAGCTAGTAGAGCTCTAGTGGAGCTAGTGAAGCTATTGGAGCTAGTGGAGCTAGTGGAGCTTTTGGAGCTAGTAGAGCTAGTGGAGCTAGTTGAGCTGTTGGAGCTAGTGGAGCTATTGGAGCTAGTAGAGCTAGTGGAGCTAGAAGAGATAGTGGAGCTAGTGGAGCTAGTAGAGCTAGTGAAGCTAGTAGAGCTAGTGGAGCTAGTTGAGCTGTTGGAGCTAGTGGAGCTATTGGAGCTAGTAGATCTAGTGGAGCTAGAAGAGCTAGTGAAGCTAGTAGAGCTAGTGGAGCTAGTGGAGCTATTGGAGCTAGAAGAGTTAGTGAAGCTAGTAGAGCTAGTGGAGCTAGTGGAGCTATTGGAGCTAATGGAGCTAGTGGAGCTATTGGAGCTAGTAGAGCTAGTTGAGCTATTTGAGCTATTAGAGCTAGAAGATCTAGTGGAGCTAGTAGAGCTAATAGATCTAATATAGCTATTGGAGCTATTAGAGCTAGTGGAGTTAGTAGAGCTAGTGGAGCTAGTGAGCTCGTGGAGCTAGTAGAGCTAGTAGAGCTAGAAGAGCTAGTGGATCTAGTAGAGCTATTTGAGCTAGTAG
Source organism: Radix auricularia (assembly GCA_002072015.1). Taxonomy (NCBI): domain Eukaryota; kingdom Metazoa; phylum Mollusca; class Gastropoda; family Lymnaeidae; genus Radix; species Radix auricularia. The sequence goes on from MUZC01001687.1 coordinate 6,339, forward strand.
AGCCTATGGAGCTAGTGGAGCTATTGGAGCTAGTAAAGCTAGTGGAGCTAAGGGAGTTAGTGAAGCTAGTAGAGCTATTCGAGCTAGTAGAGCTAGTGGATCTAGTAGAGCTATTTGAGCTAGTAGAGCCTATGGAGCTAGTGGAGCTATTGGAGCTAGTAAAGCTAGTGGATCTAGTACAGCTATTGGAACTAATAGAGCTAGTAGAGCTAGTGGAGCTTGTAGAGCTAGTAGGGTTAGGGTTAACGTTTGCCTTAGGGTTTGGTATATTTTTGTACATTTGTACAACAAATGTATCATATGTGTATTCGGGGTCCATTCTTACACCTGAATATGCATGTAGAAACGCCTACATGTAAATGTGTACGTGTGTGTAGCCCGACAATACTATGTACCCCCCTGAAATANTAATATATAGGGAAATAGTAGGGTTAGGGTTAACGTTTGCCTTAGGGTTTGGTATATTTTTGTACATATGTACAACAAATGTATCATATGTGTATTCGGGGTCCATTCTTACACCTGAATATGCATGTACAAACGCATACATTTAAATGTGTACGTGTGTGTAGCCCGACAATACTATGTACCCCACTGAAATAATAATATTTAGAGAAATAGTAGGGTTAGGGTTAACGTTTGCCTTAGGGTTTGGTATATTTTTGTACATATGTACAACAAATGTATCATATGTGTATTCGGGGTCCATTCTTACACCTGAATATGCATGTACAAACGCGTACATGTAAATGTGTACGTGTGTGTAGCCCGACAATACTATGTACCCCCCTGAAATGATAATATGTAGGTAAATAGTAGGGTTAGGGTTAAAGTTTGCCTTAGGGTTTGATATATTTTTGTACATATGTACAACAAATGTATCATATGTGTATTCGGGGTCCATTCTTACACCTGAATATGCATGTACAAACGCGTACATGTAAATGTGTACGTGTGTGTAGCCCGACAATACTATGTACCCCCCTGAAATAATAATATATAGGGAAATAGAAGGGTTAGGGTTAACGTTTGCCATAGGGTTTGGTATATTTTTGTACATATGTACAACAAATGTATCATATGTGTGTTCGGGGTCCATTCTAACACCTGAATATGCATGTACAAACGCGTATATGTAAATGTGTACGTGTGTGTAGCCCGACAATACTATGTACCCCCCTGAAATAATAATATATATGGAAATAGTAGGGTTAGGGTTAAAGTTTGCCTTACGGTTTCTTTAAATTTTGTACACATGTACAACAAATGTATCATATGTGTATTCGGGGTCCATTCTTACACCTGAATATGCATGTACAAACGCGTACATGTAAATGTGTACGTGTGTGTAGCCCGACAATACTATGTACCCCATTGAAATACTAATATAAAGGGAAATAGTAGGTTTAGGGTTAACGTTTGGCTTAGGGTTTGGTATATTTTTGTACATATGTACAACAAATGTATCATATGTGTATTCGGGGTCCATTCTTACACCTGAATATGCATGTACAAACGCGTACATGTAAATGTGTACGTGTGTGTAGCCCGACAGTACTATGTACCCCCCTGAAATAATAATATGTAGGGAAATATTAGGGTTAGGGTTAACGTTTGCCTTAGGGTTTGGTATATTTTTGTACATATGTACAACAAATGTATCATATGTGTATTCGGGGTCCATTCTTACACCTGAATATGCATGTACAAACGCGTACATGTAAATGTGTACGTGTGTGTAGCCCGACAATACTATGTACCCCCCTGAAATAATAAATTATAGGGAAATAGTAGGGTTAGGGTTAACGTTTGCCTTAGGGTTTGTTATATTTTTGTACATATGTACAACAAATGTATCATATGTGTATTCGGGGTCCATTCTTACACCTGAATATGCATTTAAAAACGCGTACATGTAAATGTGTACGTGTGTGTAGCCCGACAATACTATGTACCCCCCTGAAATAATAATATATAGGAAAATTGTAGGGTTAGGGTTAACATTTGCCTTAGGGTTTGGTATATTTTGTACATATGTACAATAAATGTATCATATGTGTATTCGAGGTCCATTCTTACACCTGAATATGCATATACAAACGCGTACATGTAAATGTGTACGTGTGTGTAGCCCGACAATACTATGTACCCCCCTGAAATANTAAACTAACTGCTGTAGACTGTCGTACATCGCTTGAGCGTTACGTTACAAACATACCCACACCACTGGGCTATTATATATATAATATATAAGGAAATAGTAGGGTTAGGGTTAATGTTTGCTTTAGGGTTTGGTATATTTTTGTACATATATACAACAAATGTATCATATGTGTATTCAGGTTCCATTCTTACACCTGAATATGCATGTACAAACGCGTACATGTAAATGTGTACGTGTGTGTAGCCCGACAATACTATGTACCCCCATTAAATATTAATATATAGGGAAATAGTAGGGTTAGATTTAACGGTTGCTTTTGGGTTTGGTATATTTTTGTACATATGTACAACAAATGTATCATATGTGTATTCGGGGTCCATTCTTACACCTGAATATGCATGTACAAACGCGTACATGTAAATGTGTACGTGTGTGTAGCCCGACAATACTATGTACCCCCTTGAAATATTAATATATAGGGAAATAGTAGGGTTAGGGTTAAAGTTTGCTTTAGGTTTGGTATATTTTAGCACATATGTACAACAAATGTATCATATGTGTATTCGGGGTCCACTCTTACACCTGAATATGCATGTACAAACGCGTACATGTAAATGTGTACGTGTGTGTAGCCCGACAATACTATGTACCCCCTTTAAATATTAATATACTAGATTGTTCCAGGCGCCGTGGCGCCTGCGGCGCCCCCGTTATTTGGGCGCCTACGGCGCCAACCTCTTTTTTAAAGACCAACTAACTTGTCCTTTTTTGATAAATACGAATTATTAAACTTTATGAAATGTACGCAAAGTATTTATTTAATAATAATNTAATATATAGGGAAATAGTAGGGTTAGGGTTAACGTTTGCCTTAGGGTTTGGTATATTTTTGTACATATGTACAACAAATGTATCATATGTGTATTCGGGGTCCATTCTTACACCTGAATATGCATATACAAACGCGAACATGTAAATGTGTACGTGTGTGTAGCCCGACAATACTATGAACCACCCCGAAAAATTAATATATAGGGAAATAGTAGGGTTAGGGTTAACGTTTGCCTTAGGGTTTGGTATATTTCTGTACATATGTACAACAAATGAATCATATGTGTATTCGGGGTCCATTCTTTCACCTGAATATGCATGTACTAACGCGTACATGTAAATGTGTACGTGTGTGTAGCCAGACAATGCTATGTACCCCCCTGAAATATTAATATATAGGGAAATAGTAGGGTTAGGGTTAATGTTTGCCTTAGGGTTTGATATATTTTTGTACATATGTACAACAAATGTATCATATGTGTATTCGGGGTCCATTCTTACACCTGAATATGCATGTACAAACGCGTACATGTAAATGTGTACGTGTGTGTAGCCCGACAATACTATGTACCCCCCTGAAATANTAATATATAGGGAAATAGTAGGGTTAGGGTTAACGTTTGCCTTAGGGTTTGGTATATTTTTGTACATATGTACAACAAATGTATCAGATGTGTATTCGGGGTTCCTTTCTTACACCTGAATATGCATGTACAAACGCCTTTGTGTAAATGTTGACGTGTGTGTAGCCCGACAATACTATGTACCCCCCTGAAATATTAATATATCGGGAAATAGTAGGGTTAGGGTTAATGTTTGCCTTAGGGTTTGGTATATTTTTGTACATATGTACAACAAATGTATCATATGTGTATTCGGGGTTCATTCTTACACCTGAATATGCATGTACAAACGCGTACATGTAAATGTGTACGTGTGTGTAGCCCGACAATACTATGTATCCCTTTTAAATATATTAATATATAGGGAAATAGTAGGGTTAGTGTTGACGTTTGCCTTAGGGTTTGATATATGTTTGTACATATGTACAACAAATGTATCATATGTGTATTCGGGATCCATTCTTACACCTGAATATGCATGTACAAACGCGTACATGTAAATGTGTACGTGTGTGTAGTCCGACAATACTATGTACCCCCCTGAAATATTAATATATAGGTAAATAGTAGGGTTAGGGTTGACGTTTGCCTTTGGGTTTGGTATATTTTTGTACATATTTACAACAAATGTATCATATGTGTATTCGGGGTCCATTCTTACACCTGAATATGCATGTACAAACGCGTACATGTAAATGTGTACGTGTGTGTAGCCCGACAATACTATGTACCCCCCTGAAATATTAATATATAGGGAAATAGTAGGGTTAAGGTTAACGTTTTCCTTAGGATTTGGTATATTTTTGTACATATGTACAACAAATGTATCATATGTGTATTCGGGGTCCATTCTTAATAATTTGGGGTCCATTCTTACACCTGAATATGCATGTACAAACGCGTATATGTAAATGTGTACGTGTGTGTAGCCCGACAATACTATGTACCCCCCTGAAATATTAATAAATAGGGAAATAGTAGGGTTAGGATTATCGTTTGCCTTAGGGTTTGGTATATTTTTGTACATATGTACAACAAATGTATCATATGTGTATTCGGGGTCCATTCTTACACCTGAATATGCATGTACAAACGCGTACATGTAAATGTGTACGTGTGTGTAGCCCGACAATACTATGTACCCCCCTAAAATATTAATATATAGGGAAATAGTAGGGTTAGGGTTAATGTTTGCAGTAGGGTTTGGTATATTTTTTTACATATGTACAACAAATGTATCATATGTGTATTCGGGGTCCATTCTTACAATTGAATATTGATGTACAAACGCGTACATGTAAATGTGTACGTGTGTGTAGCCCGACAATACTATATATCCCCCTGAAGTAGTAATATATTGGGAAATATTCGGATTAGGGTTAACGTTTGCCCTAGGGTTTGGTATATTTTTGTACATATGTACAACAAATGTATGATATGTGTATTCGGGGTCCATTCTTACACCTGAATATGCATGTACAAACGCGTACATGTAAATGTGTACGTGTGTGTAGCCCGACAATACTATGTACCCCCCTGAAATAATAATATATATGGAAATAGTAGGGTTAGGGTTAACGTTTGCCTTAGGGTTTAGTATATTTTTAATAAAAAGCTTTATGCAGTCCTATTCTGTATGATATTTTAGTTATTTACTACTTCAAGTTCAAAGTGAAATATCTGACATAAAGCCTAAATCTAAGTGATTAACACTTAGTCAAAAGGGTGGGGAAAAAAACAAACAAGTAGAGTAAAAGTATAATAATTAATCTTACCACTGGGAAGTGTTAAAAGATACCTTTAAATACAAAATAAATTGAATTGAGAAATTAAAATGATAGTTTTATAATTGCTAAACTAAATAAATTATTGCCTATGGCTATGGCCATGGCCGAGTATGGTATATAGTAGTAGTATAGTTATTGGCATAGTATAGTCTAAGTATAGGCCTATAGATTATTGACTATAGGCATAGGCCCGAGGCCAAGGCTTAAGACTAAGGGCTAAGGCTAAGACTAAGTTAAGGGCCTATGCCTCATGCCTTAGTGATAGTATTACTACTATTAGTATTAGTATTACTTTTAGTATTAGTAAGAGTAAGGCACCCAGAGCTCCTCATTCGTTGAAATAAATAAACATTCTAAGTCAATCTTGAGCCTATATTATTAGAGAAATTATAAACCCATCTTAGCTCCACTTTAACGACGTTTATTACCTTCTCTAATCCTCGATAATATTTTTACTGTTGTTGGGTGTTTGGGTGCAGCATCAGGAACTTTCGAACGTTTTTCAAGTAGTCGTTCAGCTCTATTCTCAAAATTAAACTTCCTCAGTGGTCGAGTTAATCTTGATGCTATTTGCCCCATAATGTCTTAACAGCCGAAAACTTTTAAAATCAACCCAGGCTTATATTCAATTACACTTGTTCGTTACATTTAAATCATAATTATATAAATATGAACCAAGACAAATAATCTGAATGTCAGATACAATAGTGAAAGTCAAGGTGTTTATGTAAGACTTCAGAGTAGCCCCTCTTAGCAGATAAAAAAATTTAGTTTGAAAAGAAGGAAAAGAATTTAACAAAACAAAATATCTGAAATGTCATCAATATATACAATTATAATTTGCAATGTATGTTTTGTCTCTCACGACTGTCTGTCCGTGACGCTACTATTTTTAGAAAGCAGCGCTCCAAAAATACTCTATAAATGTATATAATTTGCAATTTATGTTCCGATGACGCTACTAATTTTAGAAACTAGCGGCATCAAAAATGATTCTGTATAAAATTGTTATTGGAAATAAATGAATAAAACAAAAATTAATAAAATAAATGAAAATTTTATATTCTAGTGTCTAGCAGACCTGTCGTACGTTGCTTTGATCTCCGTAACAACAATGAACAATGAATACATTTTTAGAAACCAATGCATGCTTTGTTTTTAAAATATTATGTCAGAATCCTACGCGGCAAAATAGTCCAAGTTTCATAGCAAACGGATACATAAATGTATAGTTATAATTAAAAAGCTTAGAAAAGAACAAAGAAACGATATAAATTATTAAGAGGCCCGGCTCCAATAGGAGTGATAATTTATTTTTTTTACTGCCATTCTACTCATGTCATATTGCGCAATATGGTGTAAAATTTATTGAGGATTTAAATTATTAACGTGCAGAAAAAAAAAAGAAGGAGAAAGCCATTTGAGGCCTCTGCCCCGAGGGAATGAACATTAGGAGTTCATTGCCCGATTGTAATGAGATATAAAATAGATTCTTGATTTTTTATATACTGAGATGGGGGATGAATACCGAAGTCAATAGAGCCCTCTCCCCACAAGCTGATAGACGTGGTATCTAGAAAACGTAGAAGCCTAACTAAAAAATGTTGATGGATGGCTATTGCTAAAATGTCATCCGCTAACCTGGAGATCTACCAAGCCCAGAGAACTGCTTCTTCTTCTTCTTCGTTCTCAATATTGAATATTGAGTTTTGCGTGCCACGAGTTTTGCGCCAATTGGCCCGTGGTCTCCGACTTCAGCCTGCTGTATTTTCTGGATTTGCTTCCATAGCCTTTGGTCAGCCAAGACCATCTGCAGGGCAGCAGTTGTTTTTTGGCAAGCTTTCGCATGCCACGGCTAAGGGTTCCACGATTTGCCCCACCGCTTTTCACCCATTTGGAGCTGGGTGGAACTCGGGGACGCCCTGGGCCCCGGTAGCGGGTCATTGGCTTCCCATGGAATCGAGCTCGTGACCATCGGAACGGCAGTCGAGCGCGCTTGCCACTCGACCACCGCGGCCCCCTCCAGAGAAAGCTGAATGGTAACATTAGAACCCCCAACAAACACGAGGTCATGAGACAAATTAAAAAAATTAAGAGATGAGCAGGATCCATTAATTTTCTCAGTTACTTGCGCCAACACAAAAAACCATAGAAATACGTAGGACGCTATAATCTACTATACAGAAGGAGCGTCTGTAACATATAAGATAACACTAATTTTCATACCTCTATACAAGAAAAACGGCATAAAGAGACCATTGGGCCAATTCACTGTAAGATGTCAATTTCAAAAACATGTTCATTTTAATTCAGTTTCAACATGGATATATTCCGCAAGATCGCTAAAACTTGAGGAAAATATCTTAAACATTGTACGAAAAAAGGGGAAAACATAAAATTATAAGGTCAGTGCGCCTTTTAATATGGGCTATCAAGTTTTTGTATACACATTTTAGTTAAGATCCTTTCATATACACAGTCGCTAATGCATAAAATTATTTTTATATAGCTCAAATTAGAAAAAAAAAAGTTAATTATGGGCCCCAGTGCCCATTTAGTGAAAAATGTAAAGCTGAAAACATTTTTTCATATTTAATCTGCACAATATGGAATATAGGCTATATTTGTCATATTTTGTCGAGATCATTTATAATCAAAATGGGAAATAACTTTTACGTTAAAAAGGGCAATTAGTTCCAATTAGTTCCAAGCCTGTGAAGGAATGATCTACTTCAGAGCCCTATAGTATTTAATATTGGCTGTAAATTTTTTATATACTTTCTTTGATTAGGATCCATTAATTTACAAAGTAGCTAACTCTTAAACTACTTTTTATAGCTCATATAAGGAACAATTAATTGACATAATGGAAGCAATTGCCCCATGAGTGTAAAATATAGAAAATAATGTCGCCAGTAATCATCCAGGGAGCTTACTAAACTGTCTCCAAAAGTATCAGGACGATCAGATGCAAGGCTAATAAAGGACATGCACGCACACAGTATCCCACTCACAGATATACTTTTATTTTTATATATCTAGATAAATAATGACATTAAGGGTTCCCTGGCCCAATTGGTGCAAGATGTACATTTTAGAACATTTCTTCATTTCAATTGGAATCCAATATAATATTTAATCGATATTTGTCGAGACAATGGCACAGAATGGGGGATAAAATCTTAAACATTTACAAAAAAAAAAAAAAAAACAATCGGGGCCCTCAGCCCGAAGGGATAAACATTAGAAATTGTATCTAATGTCTTATAGAATTTATGTATGGGATATCAACCCTCAGATAGACATAAAGATAAAAAACACCTTTCTTATCCCATATGCAAGAACAAACACATACAGGTTTTCTTTCTTTCCGTCCGGTATTCGGGCGTGGAATGGGTTGCCTGAAGAAACCAGGAAAGCCAACACTTTATCATCATTTAAAACTCTAGTCAGAATACAGGAGTTAACACAAACCACAGAAATTCGTAGGACGCAATAATCGTCTGTACAGAAGGAGCGTCTGTAACATATAAGATAAGATAAGATAAGTTATTTTACACCAAGTTTGGTTACGATCTATCAATTTTCTCATGTTGTTAACGCTTAAAAAATTTGTACATATCTCATATAGGCGAACGGCAAAAATATAGTCTTTAATGCTTACCAAAATAAAGATTTTGACCCCCAGCCCCAAAGAAATTAACATTAGGAGTTCAACACCTTATTGTATTTTAATATGGGCCATAATTTTGTGTGTATCAAGTTTGGTCAAGATCCATTCATTTTCCATTTAGCTAAAGCTCAAATTAATTTGTAAATAACTAATATAACTTGGAAAAAATTTGGGCCCTAAGCCCCCATGAATTTCAATGCTCAAATTTCATTTTTCACATAAACCCTTCCGTAAGAGCAACCAACAATTTCCTAAAGTTTCATCGTGATCGGATGAAAGGTTTAGCCAGGTTTGATGGACAAAAATACTTCTTACATGTGGAAGAAAATCAGCAGTCCCGAGCCTGCGCTCTTCACGGGGCTTCCCGGAAAACCCCCTCAGCCCTCTGAGGGACGTAAAGACTCAGAAGCCTCCCCCCTCCCGGAGTGGTCGCTGCTACAAGCGGCTGCCTGGGCGTCCAGGACACTAGGTCGAAAACGCTTCCCACTAAGTGTGCCTCCCGAGGGAGGTGTGGAATTTCCTACTATGACTCGCTATCAACATAGTATCACTTTGGCGCCACCACGGCGAAGCTTACGAGTCTCTATGGTTAGAATCGCCGCATACATACATTGATTATATCTATCCATCCATCCATCCATCCATCCATCCATCCATCCATCTAATCCATCCATCCATCCATCCATCCATCCAANTTCTATCTATCTATCTATCTATCTATCTATCTATCTATCTATCTATCTATCTATCTATCTATCTATCTATCTATCTATCTATCTATCTATCTATCTATCGATCTATCTATCTGAATTAATGACCACAGACTCAAGACAGTTGTACATCTAGTCATCTGGTTGTGAGATACGTGGACATCTGGTTGCGAGATACGTGGTCATCTGGTTGTGAGATACGTGGACATCTGGTTGCGAGATACGTGGACATCTGGTTTTGAGATACGTGGTCATCTGGTTGCGAGATACGTAGTCATCTGGTTGCGAGATACGTGGACATCTGGTTGCGAGATACGTGGACACCAAAAGGAGGACATAATAAAACAAAAAAAAAGGAGGAGGACAGAGGGAGACATTTTGAATATTTCATTTCAGTCGTCCCGGACTAAACTCACAGTCTCTACAATTTATTTTAATAGCAGCCACTGTTCACACAAGAATATTTTTCTTTAAAAATTAAAAATATTATTCATTTTTGTCATGCACAAATGATTTAAGATTGCAGTATTGATCAAACAATGGCTCATCATCTACAATAATATTCTTTTCTTTCTGGTACAATATCCATGCCAAAATGTCATCAAAATTACAGTCTTTGATTTTTATCTAACTACATCAAATTAAAGCATTAAAATACATCAAAATATTTCAACCACTTTTCTAATTAGGTAACTAATGTATGCTCCATACACCTTATTGCGCGACATGAAAGGTTGTTGAACATATTACGCACCACAACACTCTATAACAAAAAATTAACATGATATAAAGAGATAAAAAAAATAATTTAAAAATTCAATAATTCTAATACTGTCCATTCGATCGATGTGAAATTTCGATACATCATTTTTATCATTGGCATGAGCCTGCCTGTAAAATTTCAGCTCGCTAGCTTACGAAAAAGTGGGTTAAAAATCGATCCAAAGTTTTTTTCGGCAAGGTCGGTCGGTCGGTCATATGTTCAATCGTCCGGTCGGTCGGTCGCACGGCTCAGACACCACAAGTGGATTAAAAAAAGCCGGACATTTTAATTAAAATGATTTTAGTTTTGCCTAGCGGGACGAAGGACATTGAGCTAAAATGGAGGACATGTCATCATTTTTCCGGATGTCTGGCAACCCTAGTTGTACACGAAAGACCGCAGTAATAATTATGGTAGTTTTCAAACTGCTACAAACAAAATCAGATTTAAATTTAAATTAAGTTCCTGACGTTAGACCTCACTAAACGACCCATTCCTCTTGATCTATCTGACGTCATAGGTTGGGTCACGTCATCAAATTGTTTGTAGAGTATTGATTAAAGAGCGATGACTGGCTGTCGTATTGGGTGGGGCACATGCCTGAAAACGAAACTATTGAAATAGCTCCAGGGGTGAGCGCTGATTTCTAAAGAGTAATTAAATGTGAATGGCGTTGTTACCTCCTTCCAACACACACAGATGCTGGGAAATGAGCGAAGCACAATTACTATTTAATGGTAACGTTATCAGTGTCAAAGTATAGATTAGAATAGATGTGTAGCGACGCGTCATACAAACAATTAGTAAAGGGAGGAGGCAGTGGCTGCGTTAGGTAAGCGCGGGGCCTAGTGCCAGCAATGACCCCGCGGGGCCTAGTGCCAGCAATGACCCCGCGGGGCCTAGTGCCAGCAATGACCCCGCTAGGCCAGAGTACTAGTAAAGATCGCTAAGCACCAGTATGCTATGGTATTTGAAAATATGAAATATCTTGATTATTGTGTAATTTTATTACCGCGTGTCACCTTTGTATTAAATTATTACTATTTTAGTAAATCTATTGTGAATGACGTGTACACAAATAAAGGGGATTAGCTGAATGGTACATCTGACCTATTTCCGCTAATGGTGTAATGCTTTCAAAGACATCTAAAGCTACGATAAGGAATTTGACCTTCAAAAAGGATTACAATGGTGCCTCTTTCGTTTCTTTACAATCGTTTCCAGCATACGTTCTACCATCCGCTCTTTGGTTCTACGTGTATAGGCTATTAACCAGGACGAGACATGTTCGGGACCGAAACGCGGGGCCTGGGGCAGTCTCCCCAGTTGCCACCCCCAAAACGCCGCTCCTTGGAGGAGGGACAGGGCACTAGTTAGCATTCTTATAAATTTAAAAAGCTTTACTCTTGATATATATATATATATATGACATCTGACCGTTCTCAAGGGACAATGGCGTTGACTCTTGCTCCTCTTCCACTCACCGTTCTCCTCGCTCTTTTCTCTTCACTCCCCGCTGAGAGTGTGGCTTCCGCAGCTTGAGTGGCTGTACGTTCATTTGATACCCAGAGGGTGCGCTCTTCAGCAGTGGCCCCCTGAGTGTTATGGTCGATGCTTGCCAGTAACATGTCATTCCAGCAGACGTCCTTTTAGCGCAGACAGGGGAGACATCTTTTCATTGGATCAGCTGCCAGCTTACTGTTTAGCAGGACTCTTGGAATGCGTTCCAAGCATATCCCGTGGACATGGCCAAGCCACCACAGGCGCCTCTCACTCAGGATTGAGTTCATGCTCAACATATGTCTCCTCCTGAGCACCTCCACATTTGTGATTTTAACCTGCTACTTGATGTGTACGATCCTATGCAAGCGAATGGAAACTGCTAAGCTGCTTTATTTACTTGGCGTAGATCGCACGCACCCCCCTCCAATTAATGAGTGTGCTGAGCACACATGCCTGGTACAGAGTGATTTTCGTCCTATTAGTGAGCTGTGCATTGTTCGAGACTCGATGATTCAGTCTTACAATTAACAATGTAGCCTTATAAATTCCGGTTTCTATTTCCCTTTCCAGTGACAGTGTGGTTGTGATCTTACTGCCAAGGTAGGTATAATCCTCGACAACCAATATCCACGGTGTTTCCATCAGTGGAGATGGTCCCATAATGTTGGTCTTTTTGAGGCTTATAGTTAGAATGAATTCCTTGCATGCCTCCGAGAATTTATGGAACAGATGTTTGAGTCCAATCTGTGTATGTGAGTTTAGAGTTAATATCTCTCATTAGTACTACTTGTGTATGTGAATTTAGAGTTAATATCTCTCATTAGTACTACTTGTGTATGTGAGTTTAGAGTTAATATCTTTCATTAGTACTACTTGTGTATGTGAGTTTAGAGTTAATATCTTTCATTAGTACTACTTGTGTATGTGAGTTTAGAGTTAATATCTCTCATTAGTACTACTTGTGTATGTGAGTTTAGAGTTAATATCTCTTATTAGTACTACTTGTGTCTGTGAGTTTAGAGTTAATATCTCTCATTAGAACTACTTGTGTCTGTGAGTTTAGAGTTAATATCTCTCATTAGTACTACTTGTGTATGTGAGTTTAGAGTTAATATCTCTCATTAGTACTACTTGTGTATGTGACTTTAAAGTTAATATCTCTCATTAGTACTACTTGTGTATGTGAATTTAGAGTTAATATCTCTCATTAGTACTACTTGTGTCTGTGAGTTTAGAGTTAATATCTCTCATTAGTACTACTTGTGTCTGTGAGTTTAGAATTATTATCTCTCAATAGTACTACTTGTGTATGTGAGTTTAGAGTTAATATCTTTCATTAGTACTACTAGTGTATGTGAGTTTAGAGTTAATATCTCTCATTAGTACTACTTGTGTCTGTGAGTTTAGAGTTAATATCTCTCATTAGTACTACTTGTGTATGTGAGTTAAAAGTTGATTCTCTCATTAGGACTACTTGTGTATGTGAGTTAAAAGTTGATTCTCTCATTAGGACTACTTGTGTATGTGAGTTTAGAGTTAATATCTCTCAATAGTACTACTTGTGTCTGTGAGTTTAGAGTTAATATCTCTCATTAGTACTACTTGTGTATGTGAGTTTAGAGTTAATATCTCTCATTAGGACTACTTGTGTATGTGAGTTAAAAGTTGATTCTCTCATTAGGACTACTTGTGTATGTGAGTTAAAAGTTGATTCTCTCATTAGGACTACTTGTGTATGTGAGTTAGAAGTTGATTCTCTCATTAGGACTACTTGTGTATGTGAGTTAAAAGTTGATTCTCTCATTAGGACTACTTGTGTATGTGAGTTAAAAGTTGATTCTCTCATTAGGACTACTTGTGTATGGAGCTTGGTATTATTATCAGCTAAAATGAACAATGTTATTTTTAATGAAACATTTTAAAACAATGTCACAAGATCCTGGTAAAAGCAATAAGTCGTTAGGTCTCATTAAGTCTCGTATGGCTTGTATGTTATGTTTACATTGTCAGATGTGCCACACAGAGCATACAATGATAACTATTAATTTCAAATGTCATTCAATCTGGTTTAAGGTAGTGTGGTGTAGAGGTGTGTTGTAGTGAATTGGTGTGGTTTGGTATAGTGATGTGGTGTGGTGGTGTGGTGTAGGGTGGTGTAGTGATGTGGTGTGGTGTAGTGGTGTGGTTTGGTGTGTTGGTGTGGTTGTGTGGTTTGGTGTAGTGGTGTGGTTGTGTGGTTTGGTGTAGTGGTGTGGATGTGTGGTTGGGTGGTTTGGTGTAGTGGTGTGGTTGTGTGGTTTGGTGCAGTGGTGTGGTTTGGTGTAGCTGTGTGGTGTTGTGCTGTATTGTGTTACAGTGATATTGTTGTTTAGTTCTGACGTGGTTATGATGTGGTTACGTATTATAATTTAGTATTTTGGTATCGTGGTGTGGTCTAATGTTGTTATGTGGTATAGTTTACGCGTGGCCTCCCTTAATTAAATTAGAAATAGTGAAAATCACGTATAATATGTTGAACATTATCAGCAATCAGCATGTTGTTAGATGTCATGTCAACTGTGTATTCACCACATCGCCACAAACTACACCCCCCCTCCCTCAGGGCTGCTGAGGGCACCAGGTTACAATACAATTACTCTCCTGCCGGGGGCACAATCCTGTAGGACCTATCAGTCAAGCGTATAACGGCCTATTATAAGATCATTTTTTTTATTGTTAGCTCACGTTGTAATCAGTGATGTAACGATGCCCCCCCNTCGGCGTGTGGGGGTGGGTGGAGGGCAATGAGGGGAAGGGGTTCAATGAGTGGCTGTGATTGCTGGATGGTGGTGGTGATAAGGAGATCATCTAAAAATAGACGGCCGTTTTATTGTCGCGGTGATCTTCGTTTTTATTGTGATAAGCCTGGTAGATGTGGACGACGACGTCACAGAACAAGATGGCGTGCACCGATGTTTGACGACCAGAATGAAGAACACCTGAAGATGGCTTTCATTTGATTTCATCGCACGTGGAAGAAGGAATATTTTGGTGCTAACTTCTGAAAACGTATGAAAGGTAAGCCACTCGTTTAAACTATTCATGAAGCTATTTTGTTAAGAAAGTTACAGTTGCTGCAGTTGTTAAGAAAGTTACAGTTTCTGCAGTTGTTAAGAAAGTTACAGTTTCTGCAGTTGTTAAGAAAGTTACAGTTTCTGCAGTTGTTAAGAAAGTTACAGTT
>MUZC01001687.1:34900-49489 GCA_002072015.1 Radix auricularia
CCATATCCCCAGCTACATCCGTATAAAAGACAGTCCATGCGCGAGCCAATGATCGCTCAGTGTTAAAGTAAATAAAAACTACGCGGCTTATATTCTCCTTCCAATCATCTCCATCTATATTGGGACAACGTCACAGCAAAGTTCAACGCTAGAAATAGCCGCGAACCGACATAGATAGAAATGCGACATCATGGGCGTATATCAAGAGCGGGGGGGGGGGGCGAAACCCGTCGCAGGTTGGACGTTATCCGACGCAGACATACGTCATCTCTTGCCAGCACGCGCTCGTTTCGTGACGTCATAACAAAAATGGCGTCATTGGGTTCTGCGTGTTCACGTGACAGTCATTACCCGGTGGTCGTTATGTTATCGATCAGCATTATTCTAGGGACTTTTATCGTCAGGAGATCAAAAAATGGTACAAACTTAAAGACTTACATTACTTTGAGTGGATAAATACCAATGTTTTCAGTTTTATGTCCTCCATTTTATTAGTCTAACTAGGGGCAAATCTATAACTTGTGATTGATAGTAAAAAAACAACGGTGTATTATTTTCTACTGTTCGTGACTGCTGCATAGCCGGTAATGGCGCTAAATGCCGCGTGAGGTTATTTATAGAACACAGTTAACCAATCGTCAACTTCAAAACGATGAATGATGGAAGGGATCTGGTGAAGTGCTAACAAAATCTTATTGCTTGCCGTCACTGAAAGATGGTTTGCGAGAGTTTCGCACTTTAAAGCTGGGTTCGAGATTTTTTTTCATTAAGTTAATGAGGGCGCAGACGACCAGACCCGTAGTCGAGTTGACAGAAAGTTCGACTCAAACTTGATATTGGAATTGCTCCAAGTGTTGCAGGCTTGTCCAGTCTTAGCTTGACATGGGAGATAATTGGATGTTTTATTGATTGGAATATAGTGACAAGATGTCACAGCCACCCAGTTGATGGAATATAGTGACAAGATGTCACAGCCACCGAGTTGATGGAATATAGTGACAAGATGTCACAGCTGTCACAGCCACCGAGTTGATGGAATATAGTTACAAGATGTCACAGCCACCCAGTTGATGGAATATAGTGACAAGATGTCACAGCTGTCACAGCCACCGAGTTGATGGAATATAGTGACAAGATGTCACAGCCACCTAGTTGATGGAATATAGTGACAAGATGTCACAGCCACCGAGTTGACGGAATATAGTGACAAGATGTCACAGCTGTCACAGCCACCGAGTTGACGGAATATAGTGACAAGATGTCACAGCTGTCACAGCCACCGAGTTGATGGAATATAGTGACAAGATGTCACAGCTGTCACAGCCACCTAGTTGATGGAATATAGTGACAAGATGTCACAGCCACCTAGTTGATGGAATATAGTGACAAGATGTCACAGCCACAGTGTTGATGGAATATAGTGACAAGATGTCACAGCCACCTAGTTGATGGAATATAGTGACACGATGTCACAGCCACTGTGTTGATGGAGTATAGTGACAAGATGTCACAGCCACCGAGTTGATGGATTTGTGACAAGATGTCACAGCCACCGAGTTGATGGAATATAGTGACAAGATGTCACAGCCACCGAGTTTATGGAATATAGTGACAAGATGTCACAGCCACCGAGTTGATGGAATATAGTGACAAGATGTCACAGCCACCGAGTTGATGGAATATAGTGACAAGATGTCACAGCCACCGTGTTGATGGATTTTGTGACATCTTGTTTTCACTTTAATTAACATCCATATACCACCAGCAGGTCGTTACGAAATTAACAACAAAATCTAATATAATTAAGCTTTAATCTATTTGATTGAACACTTGAAAAAACAAAAAAAACAAGAAACTCTTATTTGCTTTATTTCGCAAAGCCGCATAGGCTTTTCATTTAGCATTCACTTTTTCTACCAGTAAAATTTAATTACAGGCATTCAATTTGGTTTATTAATTGATTTTCTACTGTATTTTTTTATTGTTTGGGGCATACAATATTGTAGGTTTATTATCAATAAAGCGGAGCCAAGTCTTCAATCCCAAATCATCCACATTAGTAAATATGTCGGCGCGGCGCTAGTCGCTAGAAGTAAACACGAAATAGTCGAGTAAATTCGTTTATTAACTTTATATCTTTATAATTTCAAATTATTAATTTCTATAATTAGGTTACATTTTTTAAATATATATTTTTAACAATTTGTAAGTATACTAATCTTGATATCTTTCGAATTTCAAAAACTGTATTTTTAAAGGTATTAAAAAAAAAAATTTGGCTATTTTCGTGGGAACTATTTCCCGAGGCGAATAGTTCCAATAAAAATAAATAATTGATATCCAGCCATGGCGAATGTCCGAAGGGATTTCCGTTTGGTCCCTAATTTAAACAAAATAATTTTGAAAAATGAACAAATGAAAGAAAATACAATTTATTACATACAGAGTCTAAACGATAAGTATTCAAGGCGCCATTTGTCGTTTTGAAGCATCATGTGTTAAATAATAATAAAAAAAAAATACAAACTAAATAGGGGTATTGTAACTAACCATTTTTGTTTCTGTCTATCCCAATCAGATGTGACTGTTCTTTGACTCTCTCCTGTCATGGTCATTCCAAGGGACTCAACTCTGCAGCATCAGTTCAAAGGTCATGAGCAGAGTCTCCTACCAGAGTTCCTTCCCTCACTGTGTTTGACTGACCGCTGCCAGCGACACCAACAATCTCCAAACGGCGAGGCTCCCCTGAGGGGAGGCGACTCTCGAACGAAACATTCAACCATGTCAGATGATACGACGGTAGGAGATACAGGGGCGTCAGCGTCTTCCCCAAGTGACTCACCGGCCCTTACCTATGCAGATGCAATTAACTCACAAAAAGTCCACGCAGACGCCAGCGACTCACCAGCCCACGCAGACGCCACTGACTCACAAGCCCACGCGGACGCCAGTGAGCTGTCAGTAGCGCCATCTAGAAGTAGACGGAAGCTCACTAAAACCAGCCCCAAGTGGTTCACTAAATCTTTTGACCAGTCGAGTCTGCAGCAGACAACGGAACAACCCCGGGGCATGCGCAGACAGAACTCAGTGACGGACTTTTTCCAGAACATTCTCAGCAAGAGCAAGGCCCACCTCCAGGACATCTTCACGTCCAAGCGGGAAAGATCCAAACACCGAGTCAGCCTCCGTGAGGATGACGTCACGGCCCAGCACCACGTGACCAAATCTGAAACCGCCGGTGCTGACTGTGGGTTTACTCAGATTTCAGACTCAGATTTTCACGGCGATGTTAAGATTAACATTATGCACAGCTCTTGCCCCAGTATCGGTGGAGGTTGTTTCGATACTATTGACCCGATGCGCAGCAGCCCAAGCATTAGTCTCGATCCCGATCCCTGCACGAGACGCACATCCTCACACCCTAGTCCTACAATAGCTGCGAATATGTTCGTCACCACGGGGCAAGAGGGTGGCGCCACTTCTGATGTGTTCAGCCCCCATCATAAACCTATCGTGAAAAACCCGAGTACCCACTTCGCGACGGGACACGATACTTATCTGGCATCGATACCGCCACCTCGTCAGCAGTCGCCTTCCGCAACCCGAAGGAAATCGATGCAATCTCCTTTAATTAGCCCGATTCGATATCGAACACCCAAAATAATTACATTGCTCTCACACGAGTCTTCAGACAGCGCTGACGACGTGGGCCATGACACGAGGATGGTGTCGAGCGCCCCGGGGGGCAGACCCAGCGTGTGCAGCGCCCACGCGTTTCTCGAAACAGAAGATCCGTCCTGCAGAGGTAAAAGATCGTTGGTCAAGAGCAACTCGGACACGTTCGCCAAACTTGCTTCCAACCCGCAGCCTCTGGTCAAAGCGTCGTCTGATGGCAACTGTTTCAGGAAGTCTTCACCGTCCTCGTCCCTGACAGCCAGCATGACGTCATACGGCAATGTTATGATTAGTGTCACGGATTATCTGTTCCTGGGGAGTGTTGAGGCGGCGTACAACGAGCCGCTCCTCTGTAAGTACGGCATCTCCTCACTCATAGACATGACCAACACCAGCCCGGCACATGTTCCCGCCAACAAGAAATCAGACTGCCCCTGCGCATGCGCCCGACAAACGCACTTCCGTTCAAAACTGAATATCGGGGTCGACGATATTGAGTGGGAGAATTTGGAACAATACTTCGGGGAAATAAACGCTTTCATCAATGGCGCCCGGAAAATGGGGCGCCGGGTTCTCGTGTTCAGCTACATGGGGCAGTCCAGGGCGCCGGCAGCGGTTATCCAGCACCTTATGCAACATTTCAGAATGCCCTACAGGGAGGCGATCAACATAGTTCGGGCCAAGAGGCCGCAGGTCAAGCTCAACTCAGGGTTCGTCAAAGCTCTGTACCGTCTGGAGAAACGTTTGGGACTGGAGGAGATGGACCACGCCCTGGGGGTCAGTGAGGCAACACGGAGGGCGGAGTCGCCACGGGTGTCTTGTGGCTCGGTCGAGGAGTTGGAAACATTGTCTGTGCCTCCCGTGGTCAGAGCTGCGTGGCTGGAGTGCTAAATAGATGGTCAGAGCTGGTGGCTGGGGTGCTAAACTGGAGGTCAAAGCTCGTGGCTGGAGTGCTAAACAGAAGGTCCGGGCTGCGTGGCTGGAGTGCTAAATAGAAGGTCAGAGCTGGTGGCTGGAGTGCTAAACAGAAGGTCAGGGCTGGTGGCTGGAGTGCTAAATAGAAGGTCAGAGCTGGTGGCTGGAGTGCTAAATAGAAGGTCAAAGCTCATGGCTGGAGTGCTAAACAGAAGGTCAGGGCTGCGTGGCTGGAGTGCTAAATAGAAGGTCAAAGCTCATGGCTGGAGTGCTAAACAGAAGGTCAGGGCTACGTGGCTGTAGTACTAAATAGAAGGTCAGGGCTGCGTGGCTGGAGTGCTAAATAGGAGGTCAGAGCTGGTGTCTGGAGTGCTAAATAGAAGGTCAGAGCTGGCGGCTGGAGTGCTAAACAGAAGGTCAAAGCTGCGTGGCTGGAGTGCTAAATAGGAGGTCAAAGCTCATGGCTGGAGTGCTAAATAGAAGGTCAGAGCTGGCGGCTGGAGTGCTAAACAGAAGGTCAAAGCTGCGTGGCTGGAGTGCTAAATAGGAGGCCAAAGCTCATGGCTGGAGTGCTAAATAGAAGGTCAGGGCTGCGTGGCTGGAGTGCTAAATAGGAGGTCAGAGCTGATGGCTGGAGTGCTAAATAGAAGGTCAGAGCTGGCGGCTGGAGTGCTAAATAGAAGGTCAGAGCTGCGTGGCTGGAGTGCTAAACAGAAGGTCAAAGCTGCGTGGCTGGAGTGCTAAACAGAAGGTCAAAGCTGCGAGGCTGGAGTTCTAAATATTAGGCCAAAGCTCATGGCTGGAGTGCTAAATAGAAGGTCAGGGCTGCATGGCTAGAGTCATAAACATGTCATAGGTACGTGACTGGAGTTCCTTTCAGAGACGCCAAACGGTTTCATTGATTTCTTGGAGTTTGATGATTTGTAAAATAAAATATTTTAAATTTTAGAGTACAGTTATAGCTTGTAGTTTTGGATTAGCACTTGTTATTTCAGTGTTAAGATCTGATGTGTGCTCGTCATGTAGTGTTTAAGGTCCGATTGTGTTGTTGGTTGAGTGTTCAAGTTGGTCTGAACTCTGTGTTCCAGTGTTCTCAATTTGTTTTATTTGAGGGGATCAACGTAAGACCGTTATTGTGGAATAGATCAATATTAGAGACACGAGATAACCGGCTAAACAATGGCGGATAGAAATGACCTCAGGTAATCAATAACCGCGGCTATGTGAAACACATCTCATCTATTTAATTGACTTGACGCAAAGATGGATGAGGAAATCGAACATGGACACTCAGACATATTAATTCTAATTCAACTCTTAAAGCAAATCCTTGAATTAGGTTAAAATATCCATATTTCCCCATTAGCGGAAACCGTATTTTACGTATGTATAAAAGTCATATTTTTGTACCCCTGTCCCTCCCCTATGTGGAACCACGTATATTTTCGGGACCCCTCCCCTATGCGTATGTAAAAATTCGCCCCCCCCCTCCAGTTTGAATTATTCATTTTAAGCAATAGTAACAAGATATTGGTTTTACTCTTTGGGACCTCCATAAATGACGTCATGCACCTGGGGAAAGGGGGGGGGGTCACACATTTGTGACGATGTGTGCCGAGGAAATGTGACGTCACATCAAAATGCGCAACTTTAAATAAAAGTTCCACCCAAATATTGGATTGCTTGCAATTATTTAATGAAGTTTTCATTGACTTCACAGGTGTTACGAAATATAAGTGCAGACGTACACTAAATACATGATTAAATGATAAAATATTAATTTACAGCATGCTAGTTTTCAATTAAAAATTAGGTGTTTAGGGGGACGGTCAAAGCTTTTTGACTTCATATTGGAAGGGGGTCTAAGTTTTTTTGAATTAAATTTAATTTTTAAAATTTATTGATGTCAATAATTTAAAACAAGGGAGACGATTGAGACGAAGCGTTGAATAACCTCGTCTATGAGAATCTTAACGTCAATACAAACACAATATTGACGTCAATACAAACACAATCTTGACGTCAATACATACACAATCTTGACGTCAATACAAACACAATCTTGACGTCAATACAAACATAATCTTGACGTCAATACAGACACAATCTTGACGTCAAAACAAACATAATCTTGACGTCAACACAAACACACTCTTGACGTCAATACAAAACACTCTTGACGTCAATACAAACACAATCTTGACGTAAGTACAAATACAACCTTGACGTCAATACAAACATACTCTTGACGTCAATACATACACAATAATAATAATAATAATAATAATAAAAATAATAAAATGATAATTTATATAGCACTGTATCCCAGCAATGAGCCGGGCTCACAGCGCTTTACATGGAGATAACAATACATATATTAATTAAAGAACATTCATATCATTCTCACTACATAAATGACAATAGGTTACACATCAGCTACGTTAATCATTTAAAGAAATGATGTTTCATTTATTTTCAAAATAAATTTTAAAAAGATGTGTCTTAAGTGCAGTCTTGAATGACTTAGCAGTTGAAATACTGCGGATGTGTAATGGAAGAGAATTCCATTGTTTGGCTGCACAAAAAGAGAATGACCTTTCGCCACATGTTTTAGTTTTTGTCTTAGGAACACAGAGAATGCGTGTATCTGCAGAAGAGCGTAGCTGACGACTTGGTGAATAGACCGACAAAAGTTCAGTAAGATATGAAGGGCATGAGTCAGAAAAGAAGTTGTGACACAGAACGGCCAGTTTGTAATCAATCTTGACGTCAATACAAACACAATCTTGACGTCAATACAAACACACTCTTGACGTCAATACAAACACAATCTTGACGTCAATACAAACATAATCTGGACGTCAATACAAACATAATCTTGACGTCAATACAAACACAACCTTGACGTCAATACAAACACAATCTTGACGTCAATACAAACACACTATTGACGTCAATACAGACACAATCTTGACGTCAATACAAACATAATCTTGATGTCAATACAAACACACTCTTGACGTCAATACAAACACAATCTTGACGTCAATACAAACACAATCTTGACGTCAATACAAACACAACATTGACGCAAATACATACACAATCTTGACGTCAATACAAACATAATTTTGATGTCAATACAAACATAATCTTGACGTCAATACAAACATAAGCTTGACGTCAATACAAACATAATCTTGATGTCAATACAAACATAATCTTGATGTCAATACAAACATAATCTTGACGTCAATACAAACACAATCTTGATGTCAATACAAACACAACCTTGACGTCAATACAAACACACTTTGACGTCAATACAAACACAATCTTGACGTCAATATAAACACAATCTTGATATCAATACAAACACAAGCTTGACGTCAATGCAAACACAATCTTGACGTCAATACAAACACAAGCTTGACGTCAATACAAACACAATCTTGACGTCAATACAAAAATAATCTTGACGTCAATACAAACATAATCTTGACGTCAATACAAACATAATCTTGATGTCAATACAAACACAATCTTGACGTCAATACAAACACAATCTTGACGTCAATACAAACACAATCTTTGCTATAAGTAATAAAAATAGTTTACAAACGGCCATATAATATCTACAACAAGCTATGTAAAATGAGACAGATAACTATTACATCAATAAATAGACAATCATCAACTGTGATTTGAATGAAAAATGTTCAATCATTTAGAAAAAATCATCTTCCAAGGCAAAAAAGGCGTATCCTTCCCTAAGTGTCCCCTATGCGATCAATTACAACAACTACCATGTCCATTGAAGTACACAGCACACACATAAGATCGATACCACTTGTGTCTTAATGAAATATTCGATACTTGAAGTAGATTTGAATGTAGCTGTTGATTAACATGGAGACATTTGCAAATATTGGCACACATAACATATGACATCACATGGAATATGACAGCACATGGAATTTGACACGAATCATGACATCAGATGAAGCATGACATTACATGAAATATAACATATCATGAAATAGGATATACATGAAATATGACCTAACATGAAATATAACACAACATGAAATATAACATTACATGAAAATATAACATTACATGAAATTTAACATAACATGAAATATGACATCAAATGAAGTATCATATGACATGAAAAATAAAATCACGTTAAGTGTTATATTACATGAAATAGACCATTGAACTAAATATAACATAACATGAATTTTAACGTAGCATAAAATATAAAATCACATCAACTACAGCATCAAATGTAAAATGACTGTAGCAAGGTAACGACAAAACACAATTCAATGATATTTAGATCCATAAATAAAATATATTACACATACCGATATGTTATGACAGCTATGATATACACCAATATGTTATGACAGCTGTAATATACACCAATATGTTATGACCGCTAATATATACACCAATATGTTATGACATATTGTTGCTTGAATAGAACGTTGACAGTTCAAAAGATCGATAAATTGACAGCCACATTTAGATATTTGAAGAGAAACGTATTTCCTTGGTTTCGAGGCTATATCTATAAATATAAATTTGATGAACTCTCTGACACCGTAATTGATGGATGTGTTTGATCATTTTGTTTATGTTCAAAGTTCACTAAGTGCTGGTCGATTTTCTCGAAAACTGTGTCAAACAATCTTATTAAATAGCAGAATAGAAAAATCCTTTAAAAAATGTTAGGAATATTTTTATTTTTTTGGGGGGTGGGGGGGGGGAAAGAAGTTAATTTTAATGAAGAAAGTCAAAGCGCTTGGCAAATTGAAACTCCCAATGTCATCTTGCTGATAAAATTATAATAATGCTAAGAACGCAGAAAGCTCATGAACAACATGTTCATAAAACAGTTAGATCTACGTTTGTTTGAATTTCGTTTCTTTTTTTCCACCCCTAAGAGCAAGCTGAACTGAACTAAACTATCCCTTAGCCCGACGCTGGGTCGTTGGGGCACCATTTTGAGCTGCACACTATCTCATGCCGTGTGTCACAGTTCTGAGCTGTCTTCTGGGAGTTGCTAAATGACAGGCCGGTCCACTCTTTGATATTGTCCTCCCATCTCTTCCTTGGTCTGCCACTTTTTCTTCTTCCCTGGACTGTGCCTTACAATATCGTCCTCCAGATCTTGTCACGTGTCCGTACCATCGTAATTTCCTCTTTCTAATTGAGGTGAGAAGGTCCTCGTAAGGGCCAATGACAGCACTTATTTTATCGTGGATCGCTTCGTTCGTGATGTGAGATGTAGGAAATGTTTAGTACCTTTCGGTGAGCGTCCAAGCCTCACAACCATAGAGGAAGACTGACATCGCCAAAGAGCGCATTAGTGGAATCTTTGATCTCAGGGAGAGCTCCTTGCTTTGCCAGATGTGTTTAAGTTTGGTTAATGCTGCAGTTGTTTGGGCCGTTCTGGCAAGAATTTCTGGCTTTGAGCTTTCATCGCTTATTATAGTCCCTAGATATTTAAAGGTAGGGACCTCCTCGAGTTTTTGCTCGTTTATCGTATTTCACTTGTGAATTTACTGTTTGCCATGTGCTTGGTCTTCTCTGCATTGATTTCCATGCCATAGGCCTTTGTTGTCTTCTCTAGCTTTGCAAGGAATTCTTTTAGTTCGTCCTCGCTGCCAGCTAGGCGTCTATGTCATCGGCGAAGCGTAAGTTAGTTATAGTTCTCACTCCGATGCCGACCGTTCCGACATGGTTTTCGAGCACATCTGTCGTAATTCTTTCTAGGAAGAGGTTGAAGAGGATGGGGGAGAGTAACGCCCTTGTGTGACACCAACAGTGGTCTTGAACCAATCTCCCAGCTTGCTGTTGTAGAGTACTGTAAGCAAGGGAGTAAAATAATTTTATTGTTTAAAAGAATATGACAACAGCCCAATTTAAAAATTATTTTAAAAAATAAAATAAAGCAGAATTACAGATCTAAGCTTCACCAAGTGGACTTTGAGGGTTTCCTCTGAAGGATGTTATCTTCATTTGAGATCGAGGCGCCTAATGCAGTGATTGAGTGCACCTCTCAATGCTAATCGATTTCGGTTTAAAAAAAATCAATGGCTAGTGATTTATTTCTGTAGCAGTGGATGGCCATTGATATTGTAAATTTGTTACATCTAATGACGTGACAGTTGTTACAACTAATGACGTGACAATTGTTGCAACTAATGACGTGACAGTTGTTACAACTAATGACGTGACAGTTGTTGCAACTAATGACGTGACAGTTGTTACAACTAATGACGTGACAGCTACAGAAAAGCTGACAGAGGAAACCATCAAGTCTTGAACATTGTTCTGTTCACGAGTCGTGTATGGCATTACAGTGATATAAGAAGTGATATGAGATGTCATTTGATTGGGTTAAAATTTGGCCTTAATTTGGTAACAAGATCTGATTTGACCCAGTCTCAGTAGCTAGACAATGAGAACAACTGATTAATGAACCGTTATAGAGCGGAGGAGTTAGTCAATAATTTAATCGACATACAAAGAACAGCAACTCTTAAATTGAAGAGCTAATAATTATTATAAGGATTTCTCCCCTTGACTTTCACAAAAGTACAAACCTAAGAGCTATGCAGTCAGTCAGTTGTTTGAGAGGGGTGGGGGTTGCTATAGGAGATTCCGTATGGTGTAGGCCTTCATTAACACTTAGAACTCAGACAGACACACCCACAAACGAACATTAAAACATAGACACACGTGCACGTGGACACAGGAGCAGACTCACGCACAGACATATCTGAGACACATTTGGTTTGATTCAAAATTATTTGAATGAAATTATGAAATAAAAGCCAGCGGCGTAGCCTGGTTATTTGCCGCCCGGGGCAGCTCCTACGTTGTTGCATCCACAGAAATATTTTTAAAATAAGAAATTAATATTGAGAACACTAAACATTTTATATGTTTGAATCAATAGAATAGCTTTCATTTCTTGACTAAAATTGAAACTTTCTTTTTTTTCCCTCATGGAACAATCTTTGATCTATCAACATAGTCAGCCTTGACATGATCAATAGCCTAACAACTTTGTTGATCGAAATTTAATTTTCATTAACTTTTTTAGAGAAACTTCTCTCGCAGCTGACATTAGGGGCCGTCCATAAAGTACGTCACACTATTTTTGACAATTTTTAACTCTGCCCCTGTCACAAACTGTCTCAAATCTCGGACGACCCCCCCCCCCAAAGTACGTCACACTTTCGCACGAAAAATATATTTTTTAATTAACAAAATAATTAAAATTCAACATAAAAAACACCATGACGTCACACATGGCCAGACACCCCCCTCCCCTGTCACAAACTGTCACACTTTCTTACACCCCCCCCCTCTTGAGCGTGACAAATTTTTGACGGCACCTTACTAAAAATAATTGAAAGGAATATTCGCAACGAATATAATATACTAGCCAGGCTAACTTTGAGCATAAATATTTTATAAACTTGTAAGAATCAAGTGGGCTTGAGTTCAACAATCCATGTTTTTAACCCGTTAGGTCAAATGGTCTTCGTTTGACAATGTGACGTCAGAGAGGTACTTACATTCTCTAAGACCTGATGTGAAGACAAAATGTTCAAGTCCCGTATATAAGCCAGTGTACTTACATTCTCTAAGACCTGATGTAAAGACAAAATGTTCAAGTCCCGTATATAAGCCACTTTTCGATTATCCTATCTTTTTTCTGAACTCTGTAACTTCCAAAACATCACACAAATTTTTACAGTAAAACCATCTTATGAATAATACAGCCCCCCCCCCTCACCACTGTTTATTTGTGTTCCTAACATGACAGCGCCATCCCTTTAATCGCCAAATATGTGATCGCTCGTACCTCGACTGGAAGAGTCTATTTCAATGATAAGGTCTCCATGCAGTGGCGTCGCTAGGGGGGTGCGGTGGGGGCGGGCTGCCTCGGGTGACACCATCAGGGGGGTTACACCAGACTGTAAAATTCTATATATTCCCGTTATTTGGCATTGGAAAACTCGGAGGAGTTCTATGGGTTAAATCGTGAGGGGGTGACACCAAGAGCTACCGCCCCGGGTGACACCATGAGCTACTGCCCCGGGTGACACCAACCTTAGTGACGCCTCTGTCTCCATATACAAATTTAAATTAAATTCAAAGCTTAATTTAAATTTAATTCGTGGTGTATAGCCTGTGCAAATAATTTTTTTTAGCCCTATACGATTATAAATAATTTCCGGCATCATTAGCTTCATAAAAACATTCTTTCTGTTCGCGATGTTGTCGTATGCCTCTGTTAGTTGTTATTTTATACCACCCTCAATCTAACCGCGAAATTGGTCTATGGTAAATTCACTTATGAAAAAATAAATAAATTTTAAAAAATTATCCTGACACCTGTTTAATGGCTGTAGCAGTAATTAGATTTTTTTTCCGATGGTGTATGGCATATGGACATTGAAAAGAATGCGTAACAACGTTCAACGTTACTACAAATTGTTACGCACAACCCTTCTCTACAACTCCCCGACCCCCGCGAAAAAACTCCTTTAGTTGATTAAACTTTTAAAATCCCACTTTACCCCATCCCTCCTTCCAGGTCTCCCTCTGTAAGCTGGAGTACGAAGGTGACAAAAAATGTAAACGTAATTTTTCCAACCAAAGAACTCGGATGATTTCCCTCATATTACAGCACTCGGCCTCGCCTCACGTGCTGGATTAGACTCGTGTCTACCTTTGACGTGAGAACAGGCGCACGGTGCAGCACCGTTCATTGGTATCACACAAGTTGGAGTGTCAGTTCCTAGAGTGATCGTTACTTTCAGTGAGTTCTTTTTGTGATTACACCAGTGAGCTCCCCTCTTAAAGAGGAAGATTTGAATAGAAAGGTGCGCGACTCTAGAGATAGAGTTAATGTTCCGTATAGAACAATTGAAAGTTAATTGATCTACACGTGCGTTGGTTTGTAGTGAAGTTTGGTGTCAATTTAATATAAGTACCATGCTATAGGCGTAACAACTGTCTCTAATAATGACCAAGTCATAGCCGTAGTGACTGTCTCTAATAATGACCAAGACATAGCCGTAGTGACAGTCTCTAATAATGACCAAGTCATAGTCGTAGTGACTGTATCTAATAATGACCAAGTCATAGTCGTAGTGACTGTCTCTAATAATGACCAAGACATAGCCGTAGTGACAGTCTCTAATAATGACCAAGTCATAGCCGTAGTGACAGTCTCTAATAATGACCAAGTCATAGCCGTAGTGACTGGTTCTAATAATAATGACCAAGTCATAGCCGTACTGACTGTCTCTAATAATGACCAAGTCATAGCCGTAATGACTGTCTCTACTAATAATGACCAAGTCCTAGCCGTAGTGACTGTCTCTAATAATGAGCAAGTCATAGTCGTAGTGACTGTCTCTAATAATGACCAAGACATAGCCGTAGTGACTGTCTCTAATAATGACCAAGTCATAGCCGTAGTAACAGTCTCTAATAATGACCAAGTCATAGCCGTAACAACTGTCTCTAATAATGACCAAGTCATAGCTGTAGTGACTGTCTCTAATAATGACCAAGTCATAGCCGTAGTGACTGTCTCTAATAATGACCATGTCATAGTCGTAGTGACTGTCTCTAATAATGACCAAGTCATAGCTGTAGTGACTGTCTCTACTAATAATGACCAAGTCATAGTCGTAGTGACTGTCTCTAATAATGACCAAGTCATAGCCGTAGTGACTGTCTCTAATAATGACCAAGTCATAGTCGTAGTGACTGTCTCTAATAATGACCAAGTTATAGCCGTAATGACTGTCTCTAATAATGACCAAGTCCTAGCCGTAGTGACTGTCTCTACTAATAATGACCAAGTCCTAGCCGTAGTGACTATCTCTAATAATGAGCAAGTCATAGTCGTAGTGACTGTCTCTAATAATGACCAAGTCATAGCCGTATTGACTGTCTCTA